>JABUQX010038614.1:5000-20000 GCA_015478945.1 Trachelipus rathkii
TTTTTTTATTTCATACTAATAACTGTGATGCAATGTATTGTCATCGGTATAAAAATGGATAGGAGATAAAGTGATAGATATAAAATCAGCAAACAGAATGAAGAGAGTAGAGGAGAGAACGGAACTCTCTTGAGCGCTTTTGTTAAAACGAATTACCAGAAGAGCCTTGGACATCAGTGCAGCCACCATAGAGTACTAAAATAGAATTCTAAAAAAATACAGCTAATATGATAAAAGTCGAATGAGGAAAAAGTGATATGCCAATTTATCGAAAGTATTCGATTTATTCAGCTCAGTAGAAGAAGGTTAACTTTTTATTGAAGGACACAATACCAGGAGTAAGAGAGAGAATGGATAGCGAACGGCTTTCTAGAAGTCATATTGATGATCAGAGAGAAGATTATTAGAATACGTTCAGATCTTTCTGCTAAAAGGCTGATAGAATCGTTTAAAGGGGATTTAAAAGCAATAGAACGATAGTTGGGAGTGTTTTCTGAATAGATCGATTGTGCAAACATTTCTAGTAAGCAGAAAAAGTAAAATTCAGTAGAAAAACTAATACTTTCTCAAGGCAGAAATGCAAAACTGATAACCACGAGTTTTAAGAACCAAAGGGGACATGACTTCGGGAAAGTCTTTTTGTAATGTGCGTCCTTAGAAATAATAATATGATATTTGACATAAATAAGATGAGAAAGTCTGAAGAACAAAGTATGAGATCAGTTTCATCTTAAGTATTGTTAGAGAATAAGGATTGAAATAAATTCAAAGAATTCGGCTTAGTTGAAGGTAATACTTGTGGAACCGCATGAGAAAGAAGAAGAAATGGATTAAGTTACAACATTAAAGGAGACATTGTTTGGCATTGTCAGAAGGAACAGGGAGAGGAAGAACCGGAAAGAGTATTACATTTTATTTACTTCAGTCAGTCCCTGTCTTTCGGGTTCTACGTTCACTGACGCTTTGCCTTGGAAGTGTGTAAATCTCTTTCTAACACAGTATTACCCCTGACTGCGTGTAAGATAATTATGTAGAAACATTGATATGAGATCCCTAAGTTATGAGATGTTTTCTTTCAATTATAACACTGTTTGGTTGCTTTATTTAAAGTATAATAGTGAGTTCAGATTTTCTTGGAGGTTCTTTCTCGCCAAATTTATTGGAATTTGGTATCTCTTATCTCTTGACTTCTTCAAATTCCGTTTTTTAGTTTTTTTTTTTTTTTTTTTTTTTTTTTTAAATGCCAATACTTATTTTTTTTTAGTTTTTGATAATTTTTGAAGTTTTCGTCATCAGAATTTAGATTAGCTTCCTTTAAATAATGTTTTATCTCTTCAGAAAACTCTTTGAAAATTATTAAATCCGTTTTATATTATATGTTACATTACGATATATTATTTTTTTTTATCTGAAATATTATTTTGATTATTATTATTTTTTTTAAAATCTGCGTTGCTAAAGATCAAAGCTCTACAAGTGTATAATATATGCCAGTTTATAATTCTAAATAATCTAAATCTACTAATTATTAATTTGTGGCGTTTGGCGTATTTGATTTTTAAAACCCTTTGTTTTCTCTGATGTAATCTTTCGGTACGTTATACGGGATTTTCTGTTCTGTGAGAAGAAACACCCTTAAAACGAGTATCTCGAATTTTTCCTTCACACAAAACGAAAATATCATTTAAAATAATTTTCATTTTCTGCAAAAAAAATATTTCTCATTACTCAGAATTAAATTTTTTTCCCCCTAATTTCAACCGTTTTAAAAAAGACTTCTAGCGTGATAAACCTTCAATATAAAAAAAAAATCCTTCAATGTGTACTCTTGCTATTATTAGGGGATAAGCTCATTCTCTAATCCCATATTGTTAAGTTTGAGTAGGTTAGGCCTAGGTTGAGTAGGTTAGGCCAAGGATATGTTACTCCGAGATTACTCTTAATGTATCTAGCGAGGTTAGGCAAGGTTTGAATTCTTCACTTAGATATTAGATAATTTAGACCTTAAGAGTTTGAACGATAGTTTTTTTTTTTTTTTTTTATTTAAATTTTTATTTTATTTTTGTTGGTAAGGATGTAAAAATAAAATAAAAATATTTTTAAAAAAAAATATCGTAATAAAGTAACAATTTCGGTTTGAATATTTTGAAACTTTAATATGCTAAAATTATTGCCAAAGGCTGCCATAAAGTCAGAAAACGATATTAAAATGATCTTTTCCTCATGACGTTAGAAAGTATTTCTAATTTTAATTTATAATATGTATTTTTTATTTTTCAAACATTTTTACATTATATATATATATTATATATATTATATATATTTTTACATATTATATTTTTTATATATATATATATATATATATATATATATATATATATATATATATATATATATATATATATATATATATATTATATATATATATCTTATCTGTCAATTTTGCATTTTTTTTTTTTTTTTTTTTTAATTATATTATTACTATAATTATACTAACAATGAATTTCAAGTGGTAATGGACATGATTCAAAAGTACGAATATTTTTGTATAATTGTATTTAAAAAATGTCATTTTATTTTAAATATTGTTTCAAAAATGAAATATCTCAAAAGGTACGATTTACAGAGAAACCAATTACATATTTGGAATCAAGGTAATAAGCTTATTACAAAAATGTTTTAAAAATAAAAAAAATTTAGGGGCTTCGAGCCGACGGGGGACAGAAGGGGGGGACGTTTGTCCATACCCCCGTATTGGGAGGGCCGGAGGAACCCCACGCGGACCCTAAATACCCAAAGAGCGGGTTCCGGAGACCCTCCCCGGAGGGGGGAAATAAGTCCTACCTGTAGTTCCCCGGAAGGCCGAGAGACCCCGACTCCTGCCATCTTTGCGGTATACCCTTGGGTATTCCTTTAGTTAGGAAAAAATTAAAACTGACGGAGTCGTAAAACGTAAAAGGGTCCTATATATTTTTGAATTATGTCCGGTACCACTTAAATTGATTGTTTGGATAATATACTAGAAATATATTAAAAAAAACAAAAAATTCAAAACTGACGGAGTCGTAAAACAGAAAAAGGTCCTATATATATATAAATATACTATATATATATATATAATATATATATATATATATATATATATATATATATATATATTATATATATATATATATATATATATATATATATATATTATATATATATATATATATATTATTGGTCAGCTTTTCGATTTGTCCGTCATATGTATCTTAAAAAACTATTAATGCTACAGTAAAAAAAACGGAATACATTGCTGGAATGCTGGTCCAAAGTTTGCCATGAAATGTTTAAAAAAAAAAAATAAAAAAAAAAAGGAATTGCCATAACATAATTCGAATAAATATATCTAAAAAACTACAATAGCTACAGCGAAAAGGAATCATTTTTGGAATCCTGGTAAAATTTCACATAAGAAACTGTAAAAATAATAATTAATAATAAAAAAATCTATTGTTTATAATTATAGTAATATGATTAGAAGGCCTATTTAGAAACCTTTATTGTTTTCTCGATAAAATAAATAGACTTTCATAAAATTTTTGCTTTTTTTTTTTTACTAAAGAATACCCCAAGGGGTATACCGCACGATTGGCGGAGTCGGGGTCTCTCGGCCTTCCGGGCGAACGACAGGGTAGGACTAATTCCCCCCCTCCGGGGAGGGCTCCGGAACCCCCGCCTCTTTGGTATTTGGGGTGTCGCGGGGGTTCCTCCGGGGGCCCCTCCCCTACGGGGTATTTTGGAAAACGTCCCCCCTATGTTCCCCGTTCGGCTCGAGCCCCTAGTGTGCCGTATAAGCAAAATTTATAGAAAGTCTATTCATTTTATCGAGAAACCAAGAAAAATTCGGTAAAAAGGCCGGCTAAACTTTTGACATATTTTTTTTATTAAAAATAAGTGTTTTATCATTAAATTTTATTTATACATTTTTATTCTCAGAAACATTTCGAGGAATTCCAAAATTGTATTCCTTTTCGCTGTAGGCTATTGTAGTTTTTGAGATTTTTTTTTTTTTTTTTTTTTTACATTTCCAGGGCAAACTTTTGGACCAGCATTCCAGCAATGATATTCCGTTTTACTGTAGCATTAAATAGTTTTTAAGATACATATGACGAGACAATCGAAATGCTGGCTATATATATATATACTTATATATATATATATATATATATATATATATATATAGTGATTGTATGTATGTTCAATATATAATATATATTATATATATATATATATATATATATATATATATATATATATATATATATATATATATATATATATATATAAAGGGGGGTATAGTAAGGGGGCCCCATATCCCGCTTGCCATGCATTTGTGGTATATCGAAGCTTATACTAGTGTATTGTTTTAGTTTAAAACACCCACCAATTTACTGACTCTAACCACCATTTTAACCCCTGCCTTCTTATTCATTTTTTTTAATACGTCAATTATTTTACCCATTTACTCCCAACGTTAAATTATTTACATCATTTCCTACCCCCCAAAAAAAAATTACATAAAAGATAACTGCATGTGTCGTTCAAACTGGTAGGTTCGTTAGATTGCCTAAAAGGCTAAAAGGTTGTATATTTGATTCGAATTGTAGCCTACCTTATTAGCCCTGAAATACGAAAACGAAAACTATGGGTAGGACTTCTTTCACACGAAGGTGATTTACCTCACCAATAAAATTATTCAAATATAAAAAGATATTTTTCAAATATAGTGACGCTATCCTTATAAATTATCTCCTGATAATAACAGAGTACACACATGTAGTGCCTTTTAATTAATTCGCTACCGTATATTAACTTAATTGAATAAATTAATGTTTGACAATAAAAATCTTATATATATATATATATATATATATATATATATATATATATATATATATATATATATATATATATATATATATATATATATTATATATATATATATTTTTATAAAATATATATATAAATTGTTGTTATGTTTTACGACTCCGTCAGTTTTGATTTTTTTTTTGTTTTTTTTTTTAATATATTTTTAGTATATGATCCTAACAGTCAATTTAAGGGGTGAAAAACATGATTAAAAAATATATAGGACCAGTTTCGTTATATGAGTTCGGTTCATTTTATTTAATTATTTTTTTTTTATTAACTAAAGGAATACCCAAGGGTAAACCGCAAAGATTGCAGGAGTCGGGGTCTCTCGGCCTTCCGGGGGGAACGACAGGTAGGACTATTTCCCCCCCTCCGGGGAGGGTCTCCGGAACCACCGCTCTTTGTATTTGGGTGTCGCGGGGGTTCCTCCGCCCCTCCCCTACGGGGTATGGAAAACGTCCCCCCCTCTGTCCCCCGTCGGCTCGAGCCCCCTAATTTTTTTTTTTTTTTTTTTTAATTTTTTTTATTATTTTCTTTTTTACATTTTTGTATAAGCTTTGCACGCTGATTCCAAATATGTGTAATTTGGTTTTCTGAAATTTTTGGAAGTTTTATCGCCATTTTATTTATTGAAGGAAACAATTTTATAGTTTTTTTTTTTTTTTTCATACTACATTTTTGTAAAAAAAGTTTTATACGCTGATTCAAAATATGTAATTTGTTTTATCTGTAAGTGTCGTACTTTTGAGATATTTCATTTTTTAAAAATATTGATAATTATAGATTTATAATAATTATTTAAAATATTTTCGAAACTTTTGAATCATGTCCCATCACCACTGAAATATCATTCCGTTAGTGATCATATTACTAAGCAAATGTTTAAAAAAAAACAAAAAAAAAATCAAAAACTGACGGAGTCGTTAAAACATAACAGGGCACTATATATATATATATATATATATATATATATATATATTGCTCCCTGTTACAAATATATTTAGAGATGCCTTTGATATGTTTTGGTATTTATCTAAGTACATATATATATATATATATATATAACTATATATATATATATATAGTATATATATATATATATAATATAATATATATATTATATATAGTCACTATATAGCTGATTACATATATATATATTAATTATATTATATATATATATATATATATATATATATATGGAATCATATTTCTCTGCGTAATATTCTTTATTTAGAAAGTTTATGGATTTATACAGCCAAAGTGCAACCTATTTTACTATATATCATTTCTCTTAGCTGATCTTTTTTATTATTATTATAAAATTATTATTTTATTATTATATTTATCTTTCATATTATTATATTATTATATATAAAATATATTAATAATTACATTAATATTAAAATTATATCAATAATTATTATTTATTATTATTATTATTATTACGGTATGTTTATTTCATCATTATTATTATTATTATTATTATTATTATTATTATTATTATTATTATTATTATTATTATTATTATTATTATTATTATTATTATTATTATTATTATTATTATTATTATTATTATTATTATTATGTGCTCTATTATTTTGTTGCATATGTAAACCCACCTTTTTAGACTTAAAATGAATGTTTGATGGGAATGTTAAAATTGATGTAAGAAATTATGTATTTACCATTCATTGCTCTTTATCAGAAGTGCTTTTATTAAATATTTAGATCAATCTTTCTTGATGCTTCTTTTTTAGGGCTTTTATCTTTTCTTAATTTTGTACTTCATGATTAGTTATTTTGCATTTTGTTTCTTCCCTTCATTGTCCCAGTTAGTAATTCCTTTTTTCTACTTTTTTTCAGATTTTTTCTTAATCTTAGTCGTTAACTTACATGACAGTTACTCGTCAGTTCTTTAGTCCTTTATTTTATTTTCTTTGGTCCCTCGACTACAAAATCATTTTTAGTTCCTTACCTCTCCTTTTATCTTCCAATTTCCTTGTTCTTTCCACCGCTTTTTTTGTCCAATATCTCGCAATATTACATTCTTACAGTACTTAAGAGGTGTAGGAGACGCATGTTTCTAATTTCTTTTTTTAACTTTAATTTGGAATTTCTTGTATTTCTTTTTCACCGACACCCCTCTCTTTTGTACTATACTTTTGTACTATACTTCCCTTTAGATACTTCCACTTTATTTTGCCACACCTTTCTTACTAATGATATTAGTCGTTTAAGCATGTTTACGTAAGCTAATCTCTACCTCATTCACTTTTTCTAACAATGATAAAACTCTCACACAAACACACATGGCATATTACACACTATTCAGCACTACCTTTATCGCTCCTATAAAAAGTGGTCAGTAAAACGTTGTTACAGCCTTACTACCATTGAGTGCATGTTGTTTGGTGTTCACCTGTCCCTTCACTTTGTTTTCCCTCGTGATTCACTATTAATATTTCTTACCATTCGCACCTGCTTTAAAACACTAATAAAATACAATGAATGATTAGCTTGTCGTTCAAATTGACTCCTATCCATAAAGCTTGACTTTCTCATTCCATTCCTTGTACGCGATTCGTATATTTTTCTAGATATTATACCACAACGATATTTCATATAATCTTCAGTTGAAGAGGTAATAATAATAATAATAATAATAATAATAATAATAATAATAATAATAATAATAATAATAATAATAATAATAATAATATTTAAAATAATAATAATAATAATAATAATAATAATAATAATAATAATAATAATAATAATAATAATAATAATAATATATAATAATAATAATAATAATAATAATAATAATAATAATAATAATAATAATAATAATAAAATAATAATAATAATAATAATAATAATAATAATAATAATAATAATAATAATAATAATAATAATAATAAATAATAATAATATTAAATTAAATTAAAACAAAATTATAAATAAGATTTATAAATATATAATGTTTTTTATTAATAATTAAATCACGAAATTTGTGATTTTTTCTTGTTTTTATTCGGCATCAAATTCTTTGTTGTTGTAAGTCGCGGTTAAGATAAGAATTTTTGAATATCCACATTTATTGTTATCTTTTCGCTTAACTATTACAGCTGCTGCTGCTCTGCAAAAATGAAAAAAAAAATGGTAAAGGTCATTCGAATTCGTCAGCTCTCTCTCTCTCTCTCTCTCTCTCTCCTCTCTCTCTCTCTCCCTAGTAATATATTAATAAAAGAAATTTTATTATTATTATTATTATTATTATTATTATTATTATTATTATTATTATTATTATTATTATTATTATTCTTATTATTATTATTATTATTATATATATATTATTATTATTATACATATTATTATATATATATGATAAAGATATATATATATATATATATAGAAAGAGTTCTATTCTTGTTAATATTATATATAAATATATTATTATTATTACATATATTATATATATATATTATATATATATATATATATATATATATATATATATATATATATATATATATATAAAATACTGAAGTAATAATTTAAATTACATAATTTCAAATACATTAAAATACAGCATCTTATCGGTACTATAATCGAATTTTTTAGGGGCGGGTTCGTCCTTTGTTGTGATTACTTTTTTCCGAACGTAGGACAACTTTTTTTCCTTATTTTCGACTATAATCAATTCCAATTATTATTATTATTATTATTATTATTATTATTATTATTATTATTATTATTATTATTATTAATATTATATATATATATATTATAACAATTTTATATATATATATATATATATATATATATATATATATATATATATATATATATATATATATATATATATATATATATATAGGCCTGTATTATAAATAATCCAATCCGTTCATTTCTTGTAGAAAAATTTAAATGTTAGCAAACTTTTTTTTCTTTTATTTTTATTATTACTATTTCAGTACTATGTTATTTAAAAAAAAAAAAAAAAAAAAAAAAGAAAAAAAGCTGTTGACTTACGCACCAAGTAGAAAGCAATGCGAAATGACCTTTAAATATTAAGAGTCTTAAAGGCGAGAATTGGTTAAGCCTGTTTGAGATATCAGGCTTTTGGAATAGGGATTTTCATTTCGAGGTAAAGACGTCCCTATGGCGTGGTTCCTCAAGGCTCGTTTTTAAATGCTCGGGTCAAAAATTCTTATTATAACAGGTATTAATAAAAAAGGCACAAATATATATTAGGAGTAGACACACTCACACACACCAACACACCTACACACACATGCACACCTATACACACACACGCACACCACATTCGCAAACTTGCACATACATTTGAACTCGTATTTTCTTTAGATTATTATTATTATTATTTTTATTATTATTATTATTATTATTATTATTATTATTATTATTATTATTATTATTATTATTATTATTATTATTATTATTATTATTATTATTATTATTATTATTATTATTATTATTATTATTATTATTATTATTATTATTATTATTAAAGGATGTGTTTATTTGTATTTTAATGTTCATAAAAATATTCTCTTTTCATATAATTTTTTTTACCAATTTTAATATTAAAATACTTCACATTAATTTACCGAAAATTTTGACAGGATTTATCATGGTTCATGCAAATTGTTTACTCGTATTGAGAGGCAATTTACATCATTCTAATGAAAGTATTATTATGTCTGCAGTCCTTGCGATGCGGTGGTGCGGAGCGAAAAATTGCGTTTTTCGACCAATCTTCGACTTACGGTTTTCCAGCTCTTATTTTTTTTTTTAAATACTTTAGCATAAGTTAGGTGATTTTTTTCAGTAATTTCAATAACATTCCTTATCGATATTGAAAACTTAATGGCGAGTTTGCATTAGTGTGTGTGTGTGTGTGTGTGTGTGTGTGTGTGTGTGTGTGTGTGTGTGTGTGTGTGTGTGTGTGTGTATGCTTGGGGTCATTCTTGCAAAGCATCTTTTTGTGTTTTTCATTAATTTTCTTGTGACACAAGGAGACAGTCTAGTTCTGCTTTCCTGTCACTGTTTCGCTCCGTTGCAGAACTTGCTAATTTGTTCACTTTTCGAACTTTCGATGATACTTCACCTGACACCCATTTGTTTACCACACACACACACACAATATATATATATATATATATATATATATATATATAGTATATATTTAGTATAGTATATATATATATATATATATATATATATATATATATATATATATATATATATATATATATATATATATATATATATGGCTATTTATAAGTGGTTGAATCCCAAGAGCGAAAATCAATAATTAATGTATCGTTATTTTAATAATTTTTGGTTAAAAATATTTATCCTCATCTAAACTTTACCTAACCTGACCTCAACCTGATCTATCCTAACCCAACTTAACCTAACCTGATCAAACTTAACCCAAATTAACCTAACCTAAACATTAACGGAGTCAACCACTTATAAATGTCCATATATATATATATATATATATATATATATATATATATATATATATATATATATATATATATATATATATATATATATATATATATAGATATAGATATCGGTGTAGCGACAGAGTTGTATGGCAAGGGCAGGGTTCGATCCCTACCGGATCCTAGTAGAAATTACCTAGAGAAGTTCCCCTCTGTGAATAGGCTAAGGCGCCCGTGTGGTGCAAACTTTTAATATATATATATAGCATAGTATATATATATATATATATATATATATATATATATATATTTATATATATATATATATATATATATATATATATATATATATATATATATGAGCTTGGTACTGTCTGTTGGTGGGTCTTTTCCTTTAGTACTTGACGCTTGCATCTTGCTGGGACTGTTTTAATGTATGATTATCATTGATATTGCACGTATCTTCTCGTTTCCATCATATATGGCCTTAGTTATGCCAAAAGGATCCAACTCACTCACGTAGCATCCAAACGGAGATATTGAACTTCAAAGTTTACTCACAAAGATTATTATATTTATAAATGAAAAGATGTAGGTTGGTTCAAACTATTTTGCAAAATGTGCTTTTCACATTTTACTACACTCTTGTGGCATTACTCTAAAATTTCAATTTTCTGTCATGATTCCTTTTTGACTAACTACAATATATATATATATATATATATATATATATATATATATATATATATATATATATATATATATATATATATATATATATATATATATATATATATATATATATATATATATTGTTGTGGGAAAAAGCCGGAGGTTTATATATAAAATGTGCCAAAATTGGGAAGACCAAATACGAGATCTAGATGGAAAACAGGCATGTCCTGTTACACAGAGATTGGAAGCAAAAAAGTCGAAGGAAGTTACGAAAATTGGAGAAGGGAAACTGATCCGGATTTTATCAGTAGAACACGTGTACAAATTAAAATAACAGTTACGCCTGGAATCGAAGAACTAGTTACACAGGGAGATGATGAGACCGTGTCAGAAGCGTTCACGACTTCTCTTCAAAGGAGGCTGTATGCGATTTATGCGATTGGAGATTTCAGAAGAGAGGTATCCGTTGTTAATAGCCTTAAAACAAGGAGAGTTAAGACAGCAGTTTGATCATTATAGTGAGATTGAAGAGATTCGGTGAGGGTAGAAATGTTGAGACGAAAAGCTCTTGACCCACTATTTCAAGAAGAGTTTTGCGAGTAAAATCACACAGATTTTTTATGGAGATTGGCATCAGAGTGAATGACATCTCTAAACAGATCAAACAAGTGAGGTGGTGTGGTGAGAATAAATTCCAACGATGCCTCAGAACACTAATCTTAGAATCTTCTTTACTAAGGGAAACAATATGATCCTTCTAAAAATATTTATAAAATAGACAAGGGCTCATTGTATAGCGTGTTTTCGAAGATAATGATGTAGATGTGCGGCAGATTATGTCGATAATGATGTAGATGTGGGACAGATTATGTCGTAGATAGATGAATAAACTTGGTCATTAATGCATCGAAAACAACCTAGTTTATGGTCATCAATTGGAAATGCAAGAAAGATTTGGTCAGTTGCTCCAAGGCTTCCCTCCTAACATCAGTCAATTGCAGTTGTATTGAATATTTTCCAAAGAAAAATAGTAATGATGGGCAATTACCACGATAAGAGTGGATAGTTGATGAAAAGAAGAAAAATTACAAGAGAAAAGAAGAAAATCTCGAGAAACAACACTACTTAAAGTAGGGTTGGTCGAGCACGGGAATTTTTCGCACCGTACCGCACCAGGGTAAGCGCACCACGCACCGCACCGCACCTCTAGGTTTCAATGCGCACCACGCACCTCACCTCTATATTTTAAAACTTGCACCGCACCGGTACGCTGGATTTATGTGGCGCACCGCACCACACCGCACCGCACCGCACCGCACCTGGTTCGTCGGTCAACCCTAATTTGAAGTATGAATTATGGCCGTCTGAAATAGAGCGATCGGAATAGACATCAGAAACGAGTTTGCAGATCGTTGCCTATAATGAGGAAATATATGCTGTAAGATTTTATTTTCATTGGATTTGTAAACTTTTTTAAAAGTGTATTTTGTTCTTCTGGAAGTTCATTTGCGTTTATTAGTGAAAATCTCATCAATTGAAAGATGGTATTAGTCCAATGTTAAAAGCAGCAACAGTGAGTTGATGTTTAAGTGGTTATTTCGTCTGTCTCCTTTATAATGAATGACCTTAATATAAAGGGTGCAGTGGAAAAACCAACAGAGTCACACAATTGAAAATTTTCAGGAAACAGAACATAAACTTTGAAGCACTATATACCTTTCCTAATGACAATATTTTTTAAACGTTTAGAGTTGTGTTTGCATATGTCCTTCAAACTAAATGACAGTTAGAAGAGTGGCCTACCATATTGTCATAAGCACCCAACAAGTGTCCTGTATGCAAGATTAAACCAGAAAATATGTAGAGTTGATGGTTCAACATTGAAACCTGAACTTTATCACTATGTATTGGTTTTGGCACGATGTTGAGGGCATTAAATTGGAAATATCATGGCCGGAAATTTCATCATGGTAATGCCCCATGCCACACAGCTTTTCCGGGACTATATTTCAGCGACTGTCAACTCCAAACATCTTTTTTTCTTTCTCTTCTGTAGTTTCTTCCGGCGCACTATTGCTATTTTACTTTTGCTAGAGTTTAATATTTCGTTCATACTCTAATTCCAATCGCCTCTACTTCCACTTTAAACGATTCGCTTACCCATTTATGTTGAACATTGTACCTCGGTAATTTCTTCCAAAGATGTTATTTCTGCTCTCTCTGAATTAATACCAAAATGATGGTCATAATGTTATCTCTCCTGTGACTCTAGAAGAAATTTGTGTTTTCAACTTGTCCGTCCATCTGGAAATGGGAGCTCATTTATCCTGTGCAGAATAACAAGTGCCTCTCTCAACCCCCGTATTATTGTCCTATTGTGTCAAGAAGATAGATTCTTTTAATTTAAATGATGTAAATTTTCTGAATAATTCCCCTTCATTACATACTCTACAAAATTTGAAGCAAAATTTTGTATTAATTATTCCTAATCACTGGCAAAGCTGTAACAAGAAGCAAAATTTTAACACTACTTTTTTCGTATCATAGTCGGAAAGTCTCCTTCACCAACAGGAAACTGTTGTTTTGGTTACCACTTGAACCTTTTATCCAAACCTAAGCTTAGGTAAGATGAGGTCCGTTTTATTGCCCAAATCGTATGGTGGTTCAAATCTTTGTGCAGTCATACCTTTTGTGGTGAGTAGAAGAGTTTTGAGATGAAAGTGTATTGTATGTGGGAAAGATTGCTCTTTTCTGTATTTTGCTTGTTCTAGTGTTCATATACATTGCTGTAAATTATAATTAGTTCCTGTATTTCTATTACTAGCGATAAATTTTCGTAACTGACATAAGAGCTTTTCACCTTCCCGTAAGCCCATAAAAATTTATATACAGCCGAGGCATCCAAATGATCGAAGGAGCTAACCGAAACCATAAATGTGAAAAACACGTAGTCCACAAAGCTACAAGAACTGCCACGAATTTGTTCTGGTTCTATCATAGTTTTTTTTTTTTTTTAATCTTTATTAGCACAATAAAGAAATTTTCAAACTAACATAATTCGTCATTCTCAAAATCGTTTTACTGAAAATCTCTTCACGTTCTATTGCAATGATGAGAAAATAATTAAAAATTTTTGTTGTAGGATATTTGTCCTTGGTCCTAACAATTCGTTGTACGGATTTTGCATTATACATATAATGCACATTACCAGTTATTCTTAGTATAAATAAAATTCCTGTCATTGAAATAACCATACTTCACATCAAGTTCTTTGAGAGTTCATATTTATTTTTTTGAGAGTTCATAACTGTGATATTTTTCGCAGTACCAAAGATATTTTATGCAGTGCTTCAGCGTTTTTGTAACATTATATAACATAACTTTTTCTTCCACTTGTGCTGCATTTTCCTTTCTTCAGGATTGTATTATTCAATTCCTTTCCTTTTCCTACTTCCTTACTCATTAAACATCCTAAAATTAAATGATCTATTTTCATTATTTTTCTATTCCCGTTAAACAATATATGAACGTATAGAGCAAAAAAGGAACCAACCAATAATATATATAGTATATATATATATATATATAAATTATATATATCTTGATATATATATATATATATATATCTATATATATACTATCTATATATATATATATATATCTATCAATATATATATATTGACGAATAAATTATGAGGCTCATTATAAGGGATTAAATCCTCAAGATATTGTTAAAAGTTCAAGATGTTATTATAGATTTATCTTCTTTATTTATTATTTGTTTTTTGACTATTTTTGTTTATATATTATTTTATTTTAATATTCTAAAATATTGTGTATTTAAATGTATATTTATACATCTTTCAACAGATCTATTTTGAAGTTAAACTTATTTATATATATATATATATATTATATATAATAT
>JABUQX010038614.1:25000-37500 GCA_015478945.1 Trachelipus rathkii
AGTTACCTAATGCAAAGGTTGAGGGCCTCCCTCTCTTCTGCTTTTAGAATATGTAAACTGTGAAAGGTTGAGACCTACTTCGTCCTCTTTAGATAATTTGTATGTTAAACTGTGATAAAGGACCTACTTCGTCCTCTTTACATAACTTTACATACACCTACACACACACACACACACACACACACACACACACACACCTACACACACACAAACAGTAATTTTAGCACTTATCACTTGTTCACTCAAACACCAGTTTGACAATAATAATAATAATAATAATAATAATAATAATAATAATAATAATAATAATAATAATAATAATAATAATAATAATAATAATAATAATAATATAATAATAATAATTACACATTTAAAATATTAATAATTATAAATTACACAATCTCGCTATATATATATATATATATATATGTAACTATATTAATAATATATAATAATATATATATATAACTCGTTTATATATTATTATATATATATATATTATATATATATATTTTATATAAAGGATTTATTTTTAAGCTATGTTAATCTTGCTGGTCCTCAATTCCTTAATGTAATAAAATAATTAAATAAAATATCCTTTCAATTATCACATGTCCCACTAGTCTAATCTGTTGGTCTTTTTTGTTGTAGTGTTTCTATAAAACATTCTACAATGCTGTTACAGTAAAAAAATTAGCAAACTGATTTAACAAGACAAATTCCCGATAAGAATAAACAATAAAGGTAGGAATTCTTCGTTTTTAAAAAAGCACCAAATCATCATCTTACTTCCCCCCAGGTACGAGGTAAAATGTGACAATATTGGGGGCAAATGGAGTTAAATGATATCTTATATTATTTGCATAATTAGCAATAATCATATATAAATATATATAAATATATATTTCTCTTCATTTTTGTCGAATCCTCTACAAGGTTCATGTGTCTAGCAATGGTAAATATTACAAGCGGAACAGTCTTTAACGGTTCAGAATATAAACGTTTGTAGAACATGCATTTAAATAGTTTTCATCTCTTTTATTACCCTGTTTTTCTTATGTTTTATTATCTTCAATTTTATTCTTTTTATTTATTATATTTTGCTTCCTTGCAGTAACCTTTTTTTTCATCTCAATAAGCTCGTTTTTGTAAGAGGTGGAAATTAAAATTGTAGCTTTTCCTCGCTGGGCACTCTCTCTTTTCTTTGACCTTTAACATTAGCAGAATTTCGTTAAGCGAGATTCTAAAAGCCAAAATCAAGTTGCGACAAACTTCTATAGGTATTCCTTGACATACATTTTAAACCGGAGATACCAATCCTGTTACATAGGAGCATAGGAAATACAGAGACAGTAAGAAGCCACATGGGCCTGTCGAGACTGTTCCAGTAAAACTAAAGTAAGTATTCTTCAAATACATGCTTATGCAACATGCAAAACTCACACAGCACCCAAAGGTTTGTCAATATCCTACACAAATTAAAGGTCAATATAATATATACACCAAGAACTACCAAAAGCAAACACTATAACTGAGGTAGACATGCTAACCACATTACAAGTATTTAGTAAGAATACTGTTATCATTCTAGCATACAGTTTAGCCTTAGTAACTAACTAAAATACCGCCAATTTGGCTTTGTCATAATATACTACATAATACCCCTACCATCCATATACCTATCCAATCCCATCTTAAATGCTGCAATCAGCAACCACCTCGGCAAAACATCCCAAAAATTAGCAACCCTATTACTGAATGAGTTTTCTTACGTCAAAGTGGCATGCCTTCCTAGTTTTTTTTTTATTGTGTTCCCTGGTTTCCCTTCTATGATCTAATCTAAAGAATTTATTGGTCTGATTATTATTGAGAAATGTAATTTTTTTTTTTACTTATATCATGTTTATTCTAAGAAATCGTCTTTCTACAGAAATTTTTTTAACTCCTTCAGCCTCTCCTCATGACTCTTACCCTTGAACCCAGAAATCATCCTTGTTGATCTACATTGCACTTTCTCCAGCATATCGATATCTTTTATAAAAAAAAATATTTATATCAAGATTTGAAATTTAAAGAAAATTATAGAAAATGTAAATCTATCTTGACTTTGTAAAAAAAAAATATATATTTAAATATAAAGACAATAAAAAAAAGAAAAATTTTACTTTTAATTTCTTAAAGTATTCTTTAGTGGAATTTAAATATTAAAAATATGAATTATTTGATTGTAAAGGTGTTGGAAGATGATCCAAGCCAAATCCAGCTCCACACACAACAGCAACAAGCTCCAAGCTGAAAAATAAATGGGAGCCTTTTATCAAGTTGGCACTTTAATGGCCACTTCCTAAATCTATGCTTTAGTAATTATATTGATGATTCTATACAAATGAATGCACACTTACAAGAAGAAATGACAAAGAATGCTTAATTGTGACCTCCTTTTATGCTAACAGTGACAAATGAGCCAAATGTGTAGAGTTCTTTAAATTAAATTTATTGTTAATAGGATTCCTGGGGGCCTATTCGCATACTTTATTATAAACAGTGATTCAACAAAAGTAAAATAACAAGCCTATCAGCCACACCTACTTACCCAATAAATTGGTAGCTTTGAAATCTTCTCTTGCTTGGACCTTATCTTATCACTCATACAGTTATATACATTATGTTTTTCTTGCTTCTTGCTCTTTGGCATGCACGAGATCTCACATAAAAAGTAAAAAATTATGATTAGTTTGTTGGCCAACATTAAATTATGTAATTTTAAATAATAAAATATAAAATGCTAAATAGCATTGGTGGTGGTATAGTTTCTCTTAGTTAGTAACAGTGCTAAATATATAGCGACAGCAATATAGTGCTAGTATGATAGTGCTAGGCGAGAAGTAGTAGTAGTATAGCAAATTTTTTAGTTGCTCATAGGAACTATTTTTCTTTTCTTCTTTTCCAGGTGGAGGCAATTGACCTCATTTATTAGGATAAACAAATGCGGAGTACCAGGCGTCATCAGTAATAATTAAGTAATTAAGTGCATTAATTAAATTGACATTGACAAAATGACAGAAAATATTATGATAGAGCACAAAAAACATCACACAATAATGCACTTCTCAGTCATTTTTCAAAGTTGTTTTTTGAAATAAAAATATTAAAATAAATTAACTTGAAATTAATTAAATTAAAATATATACTAAATTATATATTTTGTACATTGGGAGGGGGAGTTAAATTATCAAACAAGAAATATGTAATGATAATTTAAACATAACAAAAAAAATTATGAAATTTATTAATATTTTAAATTGTATTTTTTTTTTTTTAACAAACTACTCTGCAAGCTTCATTTATTTATCAGCCAAATACTTGATTGCCTTTAAATTAAATGAAATTGATTTTTTTTTTTTTTTATTAAAACATTTGAAAAACTAAAGTTTTAATTAGCCTTTTTAATGAGAATCAAATTAGTTACATGACTTTTTACAATTTCCCCATTACCTTTCTTGATAGATACCTCTACTACCTCTCCAAGAGTGTTTTCTCTTGCTTCAGTTATAATCCCCATTGGAAAAAAATATGGTTTTGAATATTGTTGCTTGATGGCAACAATGTCATTAACCTCTAATTTAGTATGAATTTTGGCTCTATACCTGTCTGGTTTATTAGTACTTAATTCTCTCAAATTAGTTAAAAATTCAGTATGATACAGAGCGTGTAATTTATTTTTCACCTTCTGAAATTTTTTATACATTTTATACATCTTTACCTTATCCTTTTTTTCATTATTTGGAAAAAACTCTGGATCCTCTTCCTCATCAGCTTCAGAGGTATGCAAATGGGGAGCAATTACTACATTAGGAGGCTCATACCCTTTAATAAATATTTCAGGAGTGAGCACAAATGGTATTGAGGGATCAATATTATGATCATTTAGAAGTGGTTTAAAAGCCAAAGGTCTTTTATTTTTTAACATGTGTACTTCTTTCATTAACAAGTGAAATTGCTCATACTTTAGTATATTTTTAGAAATACTTCCATAAACCATATTTTCACTTGTTTTACAAGAGACTCTACAACTGAACCTAAGAAACTGGAATGGGGTGGATAAGTGAAAAAGTCCCAACTTTCAATATCCTTTTCCTTCAAAAAATTCTGTACCTCCACATCATTCAGAAATGATTTAATTACTTTGAAGGATGAAACTATAGGTGATCCAGCATCACTTTAAACCTTTTTAGGATACCCATACTCATATACATGCATTTGAAAGGCATTAATGAAGGATTCTGAATCAATATGCTTACATAACAATAAATTTACAGCCCTACTCCACACACAAGTTATAATAAGTATGTACACCTTAACATTAACATCATTAATTTTTACAGTAAAAGGACCAATATGGTCCAAGGCAACCTCCCTAAAAGAGATCTCCTTAGGAGATATTCTAAACTCTGTATAGTCATTACCATATAGTTTTTTTGCAAACAAGGCAGGTTTTAACACATTTCTTTACAGTAATATATGAAGATGGAATTTAAACTCTTTTTTAAGAAGTGCAAGCAATTTATAGACTAATGCATGCTTGGCTTTAATATGAGTTTCAAAAATGAGAGTGTTTGTAAAGGGACAACCTTTGGACAATAATATAGGAAATTTTTCATGATAATTACTTCTTAATTTACCAAATTTAGATTTAACTCTAATTAAGCCATCAGAATCTAAAAACAAATTTAATTGATTAGCCAGATTAGTTGATTTTACAGCAAGAGGATTCAATAAATAATCATATGTGTCTGAAAAGTTAGTTTCTTGGGCTCATTTATAATTACAGCTCATATTCATAGATGGGAAGAGAGAAGGGATTTTTGACTTTACTCTAAGTTTTAATGTGAATATGTATTTCCTAATATAGTGAGTGACCCTGCAAATTTTCCCAATAGAAGAAAATTTATTTAGTGCTATTACTGGTTCCCACTGATCAGAGGAAATGCTATTAATCTGAAAGTTAAAATGAATATTGAAGGGGACTTCAAATGAGAAAGTGTCAACACATTCATTTTCAGTTGGACCCTTAAAATAATTTGTTAAATTTTAACATTTTAAGTTTTAAATGCTCGTGGTGTATAGGTAAAAAAAATCTCAGGAAACTATAAGGAAACAAATAAAGTGTTTCTTTTCGATAAAAACAAACAATAACGTACCCTTTTCTCTACCTTACTGGTCTTGTTAACTTTAGCTGCCAGCCAGCTTAAGGAAATCATGGAGTCCGTGAAAATATGTAAATTTTTAATATTTATGGGACAAAATGCCCTTGTTAATTGAGAATATAAATCTATCACACACCCCACTCCATGGGCCACTGCAAATAGCTCCAACACAGGGATGGTTCTACCAACTACTTTGTTACAACTACTTTGTTTTTGGCAGTGAGATAATGAAGGGAATGTGTATCAAGATTTTTTAAATAAATCACAGACCCATATAAATCCTTGCTGGCATCTGTAAAGACCATTAAATCATTAAATTTTTATTGTCCTACCATATAGTTTTTTGCAAACAAGGCAGGTTTTAACACATTTCTTTACAGTAATATATGAAGATGGAATTTAAACTCTTTTTTAAGAAGTGCAAGCAATTTATAGACTCCTGCATGCTTGGCATTAATATGAGTTTCAAAAATGAGAGTGTTTGTAAAGGGACAACCTTTGGACAATAATATAGGAAATTTTTCATGATAATTACTTCTTAATTTACCAAATTTAGATTTAACTCTAATTAAACCATCAGAATCTAAAATTTAATTGATTAGCCAGATTAGTTGATTTTACAGCAAGAGGATTCAATAAATAATCATATGTGTCTGAAAAGTTAGTTTCTTGGGCTCATTTATAATTACAGCTCATATTCATAGAAGGGAAGAGAGAAGGGATTTTTGACTTTACTCTAAGTTTTAATGTGAATATGTATTTCCTAATATAGTGAGTGACCCTGCAAATTTTCCAAATAGAAGAAAATTTATTTAGTGCTATTACTGGTTCCCACTGATCAGAGGAAATGCTATCTAATCTGAAAGTTTTTTAAAATGGATATAAGGGGACTTCAAAATAGAAAGTGTCAACACATTCATTTTCAGTTGGACCCTTAAAATAATTTGTATTTCCCTGTAATACTTGTGAGAGACACACCTAGTAACCATATCTACAGGGCTATTTGGACCCTTAATATGATGAAAAATAACCCTATGACTCTCACATAGTTTCATAATATTATTTAGTTTATTATTAATTATTGTACCCTTTTCTCTACCTTACTGGTCTTGTTAACTTTAGCTGCCAGCCAGCTTAAGGAAATCATGGAGTCCGTGAAAATATGTAAATTTTTATAATTTATGGGAACAAATGCCTTGTTAATCGAGCAAAATATAAATCTATCACACACCCCACTCCATGGGCCACTGCAAATAGCTCCAACACAGGGATGGTTCTACCAACTACTTTGTTACAACTACTTTGTTTTTGGCAGTGAGATAATGAAGGGAATGTGTATCAAGATTTTTTAAATAAATCACAGACCCATATAAATCCTTGCTGGCATCTGTAAAGACCATTAAATCATGATTACCAGTGTAATTCCCAATGTACCGGGGAATTGAAGGCTCAACACCAGCATTATATAATTTGCAAATCTTTTTCCAGTCTCTCAACCTGTCATCACCTAAGGGGTCATCCCAAGTGATGCTACTATCCATCTGCACCTCATGCAAAAACAGTTTTGCCCTATTTCTACAAGGTAAGGTCAATGCAAGTGGATCAAAGTAACTATTCACAGATGAAAGTATGGTTCTTAAAGCATTAGCCTCTAAATTTAATTTTACAGGTTTATTTGTAATAAGATCTTGGTCCTTAGACCACAAAATACCTAATAATTTGGTTTGTAAGGGTTCTTCAGAATCCTCACAAAACTCAGATTCCAATTCCATCAAATTTGAACCAAATTGCTGCAAATTAAATCCATATTGACTAAAAAATAATTATTGACTTGTGAAATGCAATTTCATTTCAGATTCATAATTAGATGAAAATGCAAGATTATCCATATATGATAAATTATAAAGCATATTTCTTAATTTATTTTCAAAAGTCCATGAATGTTACAATGTAAAATTAATATAATATATAAGGCAACCATAAGTAAGCTTGGTGAGAACCTCACACCAAAAGGCAATCTGTTCATTTTGTAGGCCACCTCAGAAAAATTATTTATACCCTTAACCCAAAGAAAATGTAATTTTAAAGTATCTATATATGGTAACCAGATCTGATGGAAAGCCTTAACAAGGTCATAAACCAATAAAAACTTATTAAACCTTAAAAGTGTCAAAGCTATTTCTAATTTATTGTTAAGGTTAGGGCCAGGAAGGGAAACTTGGTTATGAGAAAGAGCAGTGTCATTTGTTTTTTCACATAAATTACTCAAAAATACTACTCTGCATTTGGTGCTTTGAACATTTTCTCTGTAAACACCCATATGGCCCATGAAAGAAACTTCTTTATTATTTTTTAATTCATTAATAAGAACTTTTTCAATTATACCTGATTCTAATTGCTCTTAAAAATTTTATTGTACTGTTCAAATTTACCAGGATTTTTCTGAATTTTTTTTAAAGTAGATTTTAAAATATTGGAGGCCAATATGTAATTATTTGGTAACAGGTTTATTACTCTGTTATCCCATAAACATGGAAGTATCAGTCTGCCATCATCATGACACTTTACATTGCTAATTATATACCTAACCAGTTGTTCATCTTCATCAGAAAAGGATGGCTCATAATAATCATCATAATTCATTAATTTCTTAAGTGACATATTAAGTTGCTCATTATTAGCTTTAGAAAGGTTAAAATCTTCAGGCAAATTACAGGCAATGTAACTACAAGAGATAGAAGATTCTTGTAGTCCGAAATCATTACCATTCTCTAATGCATTATTATTGCTATTATCATGAGGACTTACATGAGCTCCACCTTTTATATTATTATTATTATTATTATTACTACTTTTTGTAGTTTTCTTTTTTATAGTTAGTGTATGCTCAAAAATCATTAGTTTTTTCTACAAATTTCTTTAACAACATGAAGGTTATTTTAAAATTTTTCAAAATGACAGACTCATTACGGTAGCATATGCTAACAAGTGTAGAAAAAAGATTTTCCATTTTTGGAAAGCTGAGCCCAACCGCATGTAACTCTATACCTGTTGAATTGCATTTACTCTAAATGATATCAATATTCCCCACCTCATCATTTAAAAATTTATCAGCTAATTCTATATTGACTTTCTTAAAAGATTCATTAATATTTTCTGAATTTTCAAGGTTTAATTTTAGGCCTAATTTCTGGAATAACTGCAGCTACTATGGTTACTTCTTTTTTACCCAGAGTGATGTTAAATTCTATGATATTGGTCTTGTAGCTTTTAGCCTCATATTCACTTTGACATTTTATTTTTTATATCAATTTAAAATTTTATTATTTTAATTTATCTTGCTAAGGACAGGACACAAAACAATACTCTGAAGCTGAATCATAAAGTACTCTAGATAATGCAGTTTCCACTTTAGCAAATATAGTTTTAAGCTGTAAAAGTTGGAAAATACATTATTATTGAGGGCTTGTATTTAAGGAGAATTAATTTCAAATCACAGACTCATCATTTGAGCAATGGTGAAACTTCTAAGCCAACTACATTACTAGTAGTTTCATTATGGGATGCCAGTTAATTCTTTTTATTTCTGCACTGATGTTACAATTTTATTTTTTAATCTCATTACATGTTTCGAGAACGTTTTACATTTTTCTTTATAACAAGGGTTTTTAAACCTATACCTGCATTGAGAACTGATCATGATTCAGATAACTGCACAAAATGCATAAATGATTCCCCATTTCTTTAATTTTTTAATTCTACTTTCAGGACTATCAAATTTTTTGACATTTGCTTATATTATGCGTATCAGAAACTTAATGTCTAAATGATCACATACACACATTTTAATGGTCAAATTTGACACATTTTTGCTTTTAAATCTACTGCAGCTGCTAGGCTTAAAAGAGCTTTTTTCTCCTGAGATGCAGCAAATGTATTTTTTATAGAGCTACCAGAGTTATTCCTCCCTTGTATCTCTTTCACCTATTAAGCACCTAAAGGAGGTATCTAATTTCACAATCAAGTTCTAGAAAAGCGTAAGTGGTGAAAATAATAACGAAAGTTTTTTTTTATCAAGATTTCGATTACACACAAAATATTGCATAAAAATTTGAACATCCACACCTAATCTCACCATCTGATCTTTCAGAACTCTGACTTCACTAACCCACTCCATCATACTAGAAACATTTTTCAGTTGTAATTTAACAATTTTATTAATCACAGAAAATTGTTGCCCTATCTTGGAAGAAAAAGCCTTAAGTAATAAATTTTTTGCTACACCATATGTTTGATCTTCCACTTTAAGGCTTTCAATATATAACTTAGCAGGGCCAGATAACTGCTTTACCAAATACCTATATTTTTCAAATTGTGAAAAACTGCGACTGTTGATGATGCTCTCAAATTAAAAAATAAATTGATTTAAATTTTCTGGCTGACTATCAAATGTTGGTAAATCTATTGGTGGAAATTTTACATTTTGAGTACTAATTGGAGTAGGTGGTGATTGATTTTGATTATGATGTGTATGATGTGAAATATCAACTGTATTTATAATGACACGTAAATTAACATTATACTCTGAATTTTTCGTATCAATCTGTTCCTGCCTTTTAAAATCATATTCTGGGCAGAGTACAAATTTCTCTGATATTAACTCATTCAAATTTTTAAGCTCTAATTTAAAATTCTAATTTAAGTCTCAGAATATGAATATTTCTCCTCTACTGAGAGACTTGCTAATTTGGTGTAAACAGTGTTAATCAATTTTGTGCAAGAAGATCTCTTGGCCCCTCTTCTACTAATAGGTTTTTTTACTAAAACAACTCTCAGAAGGGCTGTCCGTTATATCGGAAATATATTTTATTTTTGCTCTTGGATCATATGAATCCATGATCAAAATATATGAAATTATCAAAATTTAAATATTAAATTTGAAAATCAAATATTAAATATTAAATTATTAAATTTAAATAAAAAAATTCAATTTAATTTAATTTAATTTGAAGTAATGAAATTTATTTCAATTTAAAAATATTTAAATATTAAATATCAAGCCCTATATTCAGAATTAACCCTATAGGTGGAATTTTATAATTATTAGTATATTATTGCCCTATATATGGTACTCCTATAGTTGGAAATTGTATGGTTAATAGGTTAGTAGCCCTATATATGATAAAAAAAAACTATAATTGGAATTTATGTTTAATGAACCTATATATGGTAGGTGTCACAGAACTCCACAATTACCCTTTTTTGGAAATATGGACAGTAGAGCTATATATGGAAGGTGTCACAGAACTAAACAATTACCATAAAAACTCTACAATTACCAAATTTTCCTAATAATTAATTAATAATCTTAATATACAAATATGAATATTTCAGCAGCACTGATATAATGCTGATGAATAAAATTTAATAACTATATCACACTGTCAATATTGACCACAACTTAAACCAGCATTAAGTAACCAGGAGCAGGCTTTGGAGGCTTTAATCTGAGAAGAAAGTTAGACAGATAGAATCCCGCTGAGGATGCCATATACAAAAAAATTATTTATATCAAGATTTGAAATTTAAAGAAAATTATAGAAAGTGTAAATCTATCTTGACTTTGTAAAATAAATATATATTTAAATATAAAGACAATAAAAAAAAGGAAAAATTTTCGTTTTAATTTCTTAAAGTATTCTTTAGTGGAATTTAAATATTAAAAATATGAATTATTTGATTGTAAAGGTGTTGGATGATGCAAATCAGCTCCACACACAACAGCAACAAGCTCCAAGCTGAAAAATAAATGGGAGCCTTTTAAAGTTGGCACTTTTATGGCCAACTTCCTAAATCTATGCTTTTAGTATTATTTGATGATTCATATACAAATGGTGCACAACTTACAAGAAGAAATGACCAAAAGATGCTTTAATTGTGACTCCTTTTATGCTAACAGTGACAAATGAGCCAAATGTGGCTTTGACCTTTAAAATTAATTTATAGTTAATTAGGATTCCCTGCCTATTTCGGCATACTTTATATATACAAAGTGATTCAAGCAAAAGTAAAATAACAGCCTGATAAGCCACACCTACTTACCCAATAAATTGGTAGCCTTGAATCTTCTCTTGCCTTTGGACTTATCTTCCTTACAGATTATATAACTTATGTTTTTGCTTCTTGCCTCTTCTGGCATGCACGAGATCTCACCATAAAAAGTAAAAAGTATGCATTAGTTGTTGGCCAACATTAAACTTATGTAATTTTAAATAATAAAATATAAAATGCTAAATAGCATTGGTGGTGGTATAGTTTCTCTTAGTTAGTAACAGTGCTAAATATATAGCGACAGCAATATAGTGCTAGTATGATAGTGCTAGGCGAGAAGTAGTAGTAGTATAGCAAATTTTTTAGTTGCTCATAGGAACTATTTTTCTCTTTTCTTCTTTTCCAGGTGGAGGCAATTGACCTCATTTATTAGGATAAACAAATGCGGAGTACCAGGCGTCATCAGTAATAATTAAGTAATTAAGTGCATTAATTAAATTGACATTGACAAAATGACAGAAAATATTATGATAGAGCACAAAAAACATCACACAATAATGCACTTCTCAGTCATTTTTCAAAGTTGTTTTTTTGAAATAAAAATATTAAAATAAATTAACTTGAAATTAATTAACAAAATATATACTAAATTATATAATTTGTACATCTTTTCTTAAATAAGGGGACCAAACTTATGCACAATATTGTAATACTGACCTAACACAGCTGTTATGCAGCTTATTTAAAACATCCTGCCAAATTCCATCGGAGATTGGGAGAATTATTTCGTTACGTCAAAACCTGAAAGAAATAAACAGAAAAAGATCACACAGCACTAAAATAATATGCATCGAACAATATTTGCTTGTGAAAATTGTTGGGGCAAGAAGGGGACATCCTCATGTTGCCCACATAATATATGTGAAAAATTCATAATTTTAAAAATTAACAAAATAACATTTAAACAAATTACTGAGCTACTATTAAATATAACATAATATTGTTGTTTTACATATCATTTTTAGAAAGAGTCCACACAGAAAATTTGCTTGACACGAAGTCAAAGTTTGAGTAAAATTACATCAGAATTGTTGCTCTTCGAAAACTTGCTCAAATATGAGACGCCGCATACGATACCCACCAAAGTTTTTCACTACTGATGGATTGACTCAGACCTTTTTCTATTAGCATTACACTATTACAAAATACTACTACTCCCTTCATGTAACATTTTAGTGTTTT
>JABUQX010038614.1:42500-47200 GCA_015478945.1 Trachelipus rathkii
GATAATGGTAGTGGTGTTCAAGAGTTTTCCATAAAATATTGCTTAAGAGTGGCAGATAAGGGAGAACCCATTTGAGGAGGCATATATTGGTTTGTTTTGTAAAAAGAAGTTGTTGAGAAAATATTCTAAAATCAGTCAAATGAGAATCCCCTATCACGTGTGACTTGAAGAGGGGAGAAAGGATAATTTTTTGCTACTGCACTTCAACATAGCCTCCCCGTCCGTTTAGAGTAAATGGGACAAGGTACGGAAGTGAAAAGGGAGGTGAAGTCAAAGCTAAGAAAATTGGTGTGTGGAAGGATTAAGTGTAAGAATACGGTTATATGAAATCTTCTGTATTGATAAGATGGGAAGGTGGACGTTTCCTGACCAGTCGTTTTAACTGAGAAGATAACCCAGGAAGAAAGTTTATAAGTAGTGCAATTAGTATTGGAAATGATAGGGCGTAGGGGGTGATTAGGCTTGTGAATCTTTGGCAAGCCATAGAAGTGGGCAAGATCAGTCATGTCGCCTTATATTTTATTATAAATTGTTAATAATATTACTACTTGCGTTCAAGCAAAATTTTATATATATTATATATATATATAATTATATATATATATATAATATATATATATATTAGTATATATATATATATATATATTTATATATATTATTATATATATATTTATTTATAATACAACTTATTCTTCTAGAAAAATCAATTATATTCTAAAAATTTCTTTCAAACACAATATTATTTAATTTACTATTTACGTATTCCTTTTTTTAATAATTAAAATTATTAATTAATTGACAATTATATTTATTTTCATCCTAAGTTTTAAGACTCAGTGTTTTTGAATTTACATTTCTAATTTTAGCTAACCCAGGCCCCGCCGGCCCGGCCCGGAAAATCCGCCCGGTCGGTCCCTAACTTATAAGGATGGTCTTTTTGCTCAATATATAAATATATATATTTATTATTTATATATATATATATATATTATATATATATATATATATATATATATATTCTATATATATATTTATATTATTAATTATATATATATATATCATAATCCATTAGGTTTAGGCAGACTTGGGGGCTTGCCCTAATCCATTAGGTTGGGGGTGCACATTGGGGGTTTACATAATCCATTAGTTATGGGTACTTGGGCTATTAAGTCTAGTTAGGATAAGTTTTGTTAAGTTAGAAGATTTACTATATATATATATATATATATTATTATATATATATATATAATATATATATATATATATTATAATATATATATATATATATATATATATTATATTAATAAAATTTAATTTTCCAACTCACCGTTGTTATATAATACATTTATAATAATTAAGTGAATCCATTCGTATCATCGTTAAAACTGTTGTAGTAATGCTACACGTCCATAAAATGTACTTAATTCAAACGCAAACCAACTAAGCTGTCCGCGCATGTTTCCAATTTTCGACGGTCAGTTTTTTTACTTTTTCGTAATTCTTGAAAGTGATGGACGTGTAAATTTGTGAATCCTGATTAATTTATATTTGTCAAAGTTTGTTACAATAATAAGTCCATTTTTATTATATGGCAAATTAATCATCGTTTAAAGTGGTGATTTTCTTTAAATTATTAAGTGAAGTGGTGTTCCTTATGTAAATATTTTACTTAAATTTAAATTAAACTAATGTCTAATATATGAAAGATTATATATTGCCGCATCCAGCGCCCACCCGCTTGAAAAGTTTGGATTATAATTAAAGTTTAATTGTGGGAAACAATACTTTCAGAATTATTGGTAAGATTTTCTTTTATCATCTTAGTCTAGAAGCTTAGACTTAAACTGAGGTCTGCCGAACATTTCGCATCTAAGAATGTGAGGTATATTCAGGTAGCTGATATAATTAGGTTTAATTTCGTGTTGGCATAAATTTTATTCATTTAAATTAGAGACACATGGGTATCTTATACATATATTTAAAGAACTTCGTGTGCATAATAAGGTGTGTATTCAAATTAAAGGTTTAGTATTTATTTATTAAGTGATAATTTACATTAAAGGTTATAATTACAGTAAAGAGCGCACCTCTTGGTTTCGCAATAGCTTCTACCCAGTGTATGCGTTAGATATATTACCTTTGGGTGGTATAAATTTCGCATATGTTGGTCGAAATCATGTAAAGGTTGTTTGGTCTGGTGACAGGACAAACAAGATTTGCATGATACAAACCCATGTTAAGAATTTGGATGTCCAACATCAAAATTTTTAATATATTTCAAGCGTTAAGTGTGCGCTTATTATCGTGCGTATATTTCAAACTTACGTATACGCTTATTCCACGTATACGCCTATTTATATGTGCGCTTATTATTGTGCGTATATTTCAAACTTACGTATACGCTTATTATTCCACGTATACGCCTATTTATATGTGCGCTTATTTGTGTGCATATTTCATTTCGCCTATAATTATTATTTCGTGTGCGCAAAGTCAGTATTCATTTAAGCTAAACCTGAGTACACTCGAAGTAGAATAAAAAATGTGTGCGTAAATGTCATGTTTTATAATTTTCATGTTTGCGCATATATAGTTTGCCTCGTAAGCTTGAAAAATCCAGCTTTGATTTTATTTGCAAACTTTTGTAAATGCTATGTATTCACAAAACTTTGATTGTATTTGAAATTCTTTTTTCAATTCATTTGATATTGTAGTAAATTGTTCAATAAATAATTAGTTAAGTTTTTTAAATTCAAGCTTTCAATTATTATTATTGCTAATTATATATAATAATAATTTAATATAATTACTCAGTAATTATTGATATAGGAATAATTGGTAATTTTCGTATTTTATAATTTTGTAAATATATATCAATTATGTCTGATGAGGCAGTTGCTCAATGCAAAGGCTTGGTTGCCAAAATCGTCAGAGAACGAGCTGGCAAAAAAGCACGTATCACTATAATTATTAAAAAATTAACCGCGTTCAAAGATGAAAATAAATTAACTAACACTCTATTTCTTAAACAAAAAGAAACTATTAACTCTTTGTTAGATGCTATAAAGGTAACCGATAATAAAATCTTAAAATTATTCGATGAATATGATATCGAAAACCTTGAAAATAGTTATTTTCAAAACGAAGTTGAAGGGCAGGTTGGCTACTATTTCGATATCGAAGCGTCCCTTGACCCATTTGAAATTTTCAATCCAAATGGGGCAAACGATATTAGCAGTTTTCCCGATTCTACTCATATGTTTATTGACGCTTTGAATAAGTGTAATTTCAATGAACCTAAGCCTATTTCGTTAAAGTGTATGACTTTCGAGGGTAGTGTGGAGGATAGATTGCAGTTTTCACAATTTTTTAATCAGTTTCAAAATGTAATAGGTCTTAAAACGTATAGTGATGCTAATAAGTTAGCCTACCTTAATTCATATTTGAAAGGTTATGCGTCGAAATTGATAGGCCATCTGCAGTATGTAGATAACAACTATCAAATAGCGTTGGAAATATTGAAAAAAGAGTTTCTAGATATAGATAGTGTTGTTAATGATATTTTTGACAAAATATTAAATGGTAATTTGGATGTTGGTTATGATGTAGAATTTGTAAATACTAAGATGTTCATTAATGATGTAAGGACTTCTTACATCCATGAGCTTAAAAATCATGGTTATGACTTTCTGGTTCAAAATTCTGAAGGAAATAAGTTAATGAGTTATATCATGTTTAAAAACTTGCCCATTGCATTTAAAAGGGAACTTATTTATAAAATTGATAATAATTATCCTTCATTAACTGATATATTTGATAACTATAATGAAGTCATTATAACTTTATAAAACTTTATGCTTGACATCAAAAAAGCATAAAATTACATCTGTCAAGCCCAAAATGAAGGACAGACAAAGGACAGATTACCTTAAGGTAGATGATGGTTGTCCTAAAAAGAACAAACATAGGACAGACTCTAAAAATGAAGGAAGCTTGCAGAATTTCTTCACCAGTCATAATAGTGATACTGTAAATAAAACTAGGATTAAGAATAAGAGTAATAATAATAATAATAATAATAATAATAATAATAATAATAATAATAATAATAATAATAATAATAATATAAGTCTTGTTGATGGTGATACCAAATCAAATAACATTCCCCTGTAAATAATTACAATCTTAGCTTATGTAAGTTTTGCCAAGTGAAGGGACATATAGTATGTTGAGATGTGGTAAATATATAACCTATGCAGACAGAATTAATAGGGTTTAAGGAATTTAAATCTTTGGTATATATTGGTTCGGTTAGGACATAGACAAATACTGCCTTTAGTGCAAAATAATTTTGAATACCTTGTTATTTTTGCAATGACTCTCTCTCAACATTGCAGCATTGTGCCCAAGTCTATTAGCCTGCAAGAGTTCTAACATAATCATTTGCCTAAATAATCATAGAGAATCGATAATATATTATTGCCTACTATGAATAATATATAAAGGCAATGAAAATAAGGCATAACTTTGCTATTGGATACTGGTAAGTATGAGGTCGTATATCTCTGGTAAACTTGCAAAAGAAAGTATGAAGATTGCCATGAGCTAAATACAAATACAATATGAGCATTCATTACTTTCAATTGGATCTCAACAGAGATCTTTACAGCAAATAAACCTAGCATTAAAAATAGAACAGC
>JABUQX010038616.1:0-28778 GCA_015478945.1 Trachelipus rathkii
GCTTCAAATTTATTGTCACCTGCTTTATTATATACTAATACTATAGCTTAGTATAGTATTGAGTGATGAGACTCACTAGATAAACTAATAATATAATTAATTGGGTATATGGTAATCACCCTACTCAATTTTTTATATATATATATTATATAACCCTCACATAAGAAGGTAAATAAATAAACACTCATATATAGTAAATTAATAATACCTCACCTAATAATTCAAATAATACTCATTAATATTAAAATATATATAAATTTAAATATATATAAATATAATTAATATATTAATATAATTAATTTATATATAAAATTTAAATTTAAATTCAAGTGGCGTTCCTCCATTAGGTGCATAGGTGCTAGGTGTGCGCAGCACACCCTATAAAAGCTAATTATTTTTTTTTTTTTACACTTTAAAATTAATGGAATATCTGTTCAAATGAAGTATAGTTTATTAATAACACAATTATTCAATAAATATTAAAAAATTAAATGCTCTTAAACTTCCAATTAGCTTATTTTATACAATAGTTACCGTATCAAAAAGGAACAAACATGAGGAAGCTTTATCATGTGCGCTTAAATTTGAACTCCTATATTCCGTCCTTCAGTGGGCTATTTTCCACGCTCTTCTACACTCGATCATAAATTCTAGTTTATTCTATCCTTTACAAATATACTAATTAATAAATGTGTAACTATATTTTGAATTAATGATTGATAGATTTTTTGCACAGATTAATAATGAGATATACTATATTTTATAATATTTAATATATTATATACATATTTATAGTTATATATATATTATATATATTATATTAATAATATATATATTAAATATAATATATTAATAATATTACTAAATCATATATATATTATATATATATATAATTAAATATATATTATTTAATATATATATATATATATATATTTTAATAATATTAATATATTATATTATAATAATTTTAATATATTAATAATATTAATATATAAAATTTATAATATATAATAATATTAATATTTATATTATATATAAATATATACTATATTATATATTAATTTACTATATATTATATATATATATAATATATATATATATTATATATTTAATATAAATTAAATACAATATATATATAAATAATGTTATATATTTCTATTATTAGATAATATTGTAAATATAATTATTTTTTAAGTTAGTGAAAAAATAATTCAAAGATAAGAAGCTGCAGCTATATGTGTAGAATTTTTATTATGCAGTTTCCAGGAATAAATGAGATAATTAATAAAATAATTATAATATATAGTATTATAAAATAATAATAAAATTTTCTGACTAAGGAAAGAATATATATATAAATTTTATATGTTATTTTATTATATATGTTTTAATTCTTGTATATTATTTATATATTATATATCTCATGTATAGTATTTAAATAATATTACTTGTTGATAAATTTAATTAAAAGTATTATATATAAATATAGATTTTTTCGAATATAAATAATAAAAGTTTTACTTCTTGTAGTTATTTTAGGAAAAAGAATATAATATATATATCATTTTTGTTATATATATTTATATTGAATAAATAAGTAAATATATTATATTTATATTCCCAAAACTCTTACAATATAAATATATTTAATATATATATATATTAATAATATTCTTTATTATATATTTATATTAACAGGAAACAACGAGTTCATTGTAATGGTACCAATATAAAGAAAGTGCTACCATTTACTCTTATTTTTAAAGAAAACCATAACAATAACCGCTAAATCTAACTAATACAAAAATCAAAAATTATCGCTCCTCAACTTGAAATATAATGTAAAACTTATTAAATAAGTAAAAAACTTATTATTGCATAGACCTAGATAACAATATTATTTTAACTTAAATTAATATCTATTTTAGATTAAAAGTTTTTATTGAGTGAGAGAGAGAGAGATGATGGGAGAGAGCAGAATTGAGCAGAGATTTGTATGAGAGATGTATAGAGATGGAGAGGAGTAGAGAGTTAGAGAGAGAGTAAGAAAGAGATGAAGTTAAGAGATGTTATATGATAAGAAAGGATAAGAGAGATAAGTTAAGAAGTTTTAACGTAATAAGTAATTTCAGATAACATTTATTTACAATACCAGTGAATAATGAATTTTATACCTTTTTTTTCCTATAATATATTCTACTAACACTTTAGTGAAACGATGGATCAAAATTCACCAATGATTCTAGAACAGACCAGATTCTGTTCTTATTGGGTTAAAAAATTTATCATGGTTGGACGAAATTATTTTTTTCCTCCTATGGTCTATGTCAAATCTTTGGAAATGAGGATACTTTTTTTTTCTTAGAAATAAATAAATTATTATATATTAATAATATATATATATTATATATATAATATATAATTAATATATAATATATATAATATTATATATATATTTAATATATATATAAAACTATTTAATATAATATAATTTAATTATATAAATATAAATTATTATTATATAAATTTAAATATTAATATATAATATATATTATAATAAATATAATAATATTAATATCTTTAAATAATAAAATATAAATATTCTTATTAATATATACATATAAATATTAATAATTAATTAATATATATATATAAATATATATATAATAATTATTATATTATATATATTTACTATAATTTTTTAAGAAAATATTATGAACTAAAAAAAGGTATTTTATACTAATATAATTTATATATACTACCCTCAGGTGAGTTAAATATAATACCTGATACACTTTTATACGTGTTTATTTCTTCAATTATCATATTTTAATGTTTCCATGTTGGTTTGGTCGGAATAATATAATAAGGATAGTATATCCATAATGATATCTATTTCTTATATTAAAAAATTATTATAATAATAATAATAATAATTTTAATAAATAAAAAGATTATAATATTAATTTCATATTTATTATAATCATTAATAAATTATTAATAGAATATAAATTACTATAATATATAAAGGAGAATATTAAATATATATTTAATTAAATAAATATTTATATTAATATATATATATACACTGTATATATATGGTTAAATTAAATTATATATATTTATTATTATATATTCTATTATATTATTATTATACTATCATTAATATTTTCTTCATATAAAATAAACACTTAATATATATTATTATATATATATATTATATATTTATTATATATTATATTATATATTATACTTATATTATTTGTTAAAATTGATGTCCCTTTTGTACTGTATATAAAGTAATAAAAAATGAGTAAAGAATAATAATAAATCAATATATTGTATATATAAAATAATATTGCATATGTATCACTTATACTATGCCTCACAACATTTGTATAGTTAAATAAATATATAATATTATAATATATTTATCACAAAATAATAGTGAGGTATAGGTTTTATATTTATATAAAAAACAGTATTATTCATATATTTTACAGTTTGCGTTAATATTATAAAATATATAACATTTAAGGATAAGCTATATGGTTTATTTATATTATATATATATATTATATATGATATATGATTGATTATTTATTTTAAATTCCCAATAAATCACTCACTCACTATAAAATACTCACTCACTTAATAGTGAACATAATATATTTATAATATATAAATATATATGTACTGTTTGTGAATGTGTTGTTGGGTGTACATCATATGTTACGTATGTTGTATATTGCTATCTTAGATTTATCATTTTAGTTTAAAAAATTTAAATGCATATTTAATAAGTTTGATTAGAATCATTTTTCAAGGAAAGTGTTCCTTGATTCATGATTTGTATAGGACTTACAAGTTTATTGGTAAACTATTAAATTAAATCACTACTTTTTCTATTCCTTAGGATTTAATTTTTAATTGTTTAGCCATATATCAGTTTACTCTTTTTCTTATTTATTCTATATCATTACTTTATTTATTTTTTGTCATAATTAAGGACTTTGTAAATATACATGTAAATATTTTTGGAACATGTCTTTTTTTTCTTTTATTTTTTTTTTTTTATTATTTGTTGATAAACTGTTAAATAGTACTATATTTTAGTATATATAAATAAATAAATATAAAATTGCTATATATAATAATAATGTGAATCGTTTACATATTATATTAAAAATGTTTAATATTTTATATTTGTTAGTCAAAATTTTCTTTTCAGAGTTTTTAATTTCATCTTTGTCTACTTTCTTTTATTTTTATTATTCTTTCTTTCCTTTGTTGGTGTTTTTCTTCTTTCTCTAACTTTTTTAACCTCATTATTCTTGGTTTTTACTATTTATTCTTTTTCAAGATCTTAGCCTTAGCTCTTGTAATAAGTATAGTTTCACTCTTTACTTGTTCTCACTTTTTCCAATTATTATTTATATTTGTTTAGTTTCTTGTTCTCTTGTTTCTAGGTTCATTATTATTTATAAGAGAAAATAAATTTTTCTTACTGCTTTAATTTTTTTTTAATTTTTATTATATTGGCTTATGTTCTTTTTCTGGCTCTTGATCTCTTTCAGATTCTTGCTCTTGCTCCTGCTCCTGTTTTTGTTCTTGTTATCTGAGCTGCTCTACTGCTCTATGTTTATATTATTCTTGTTTTATATATAATATGATCTTACTTACTTTGAATTTATTTATACATTGCTCTATACTTTATAAGCACTTTTTCTTCATTGCTCTTATTTTCACTACCTTTATTGTTTTTATTTTACTTATCCTATTTAACTCTTTGTCCTAATATTAATTTTAATGTTCTATTACTATCTTATTTATATACTTTTATCATATATCTATTTATTCTTTTATATAATATAACTTTTCACTTCATCATTAATTTAGTGAGTGGAAATATCTGCTATAGTAAAACATATCATGTTTTTAAAAAACACTATTTCCATTTAAAGCTCTATCTCATTTATATATTTATAGCTTTACTTTTTCATATAACTCAATCATTAATTCCAATCGGGTATAGGAACGAAAAATTGTCTCACGTATAAATTTTTAAATGGTCTACTATATTAATAGATATATATAACTATTTATCATAAAGAAATGAAATTAACTATACCTATATAATATATATATATACTATATAACAAAAAAAACAAAAGTGAATAAAAAATAACAATAATTCAAATAGTTATTTATTAATAATAAAAAAAAACACACAACACATCAACTCAAATAGGTATAACTTTTGTGGTGAAAGGTTTGAAATAATTAAATACTCAAGTATGAATTGAAATTTATCTATATTAATATAGTTGGTTTATTAATCTTTTTGTAAAGTAATATATAGGTTTAGGTGCATTATTATATATATATATTGAAATTCAATAATGGAGGAGGATTATCTCTATACTAAATTTAAATATATATATATTAGGCTGGACCTAACACGAGTCCATATATATATATTATTATAATATGTATATATATACTATATATATATGATATATATATATATAGTATATATATAATATATATATATATATTATAGTATTATATATATATCTATATATAATATATATAATATATAATAATTAGAATATAAAATATTATATTGAGAAACTCACAGTTAGGATGCTAAAAAATATAAATAGGATATAATAATGAGTATACATAATATATAATCAAGTTAAAGAAATTTATTATTGGCTCACTCACATATTGATAATAATATTAAATTATGAAAAGTATATAATTAATTATACTAATATTTAAATTAATAAATGAAAAATTATATTATTATATATAAATATATATATATGTATATACATATACTATATAAATATTATATATATTTATATATATATATGTATATTGTACTTCTCACAATTTTAGTTGTGACTCAATAGAAATATAGTTCCACGTAATAAAGCTCACTCACTAAAACTCACTTGAGGTCTCACCTTATATTATATAAAAATATACTCAAAATTTACTCACTTATTACTTTATATAAAATAATAATTATATTTATATTTTACTTTATATATATATAGTTAGATGGGGGTTTATTTATTATATATTATTATTTTTTAACACACACACACACTAATTTGTGGATATATTATAATATTTAATTATAAAAGTATCATTTATAATATATAATATAATATGAGTAAAACCAATTAATATTATGGATTCTTTTACCTCAATTATGAGTACATTTATATATAAGAATTTACGAAGATATACCTATTATCCAAAGCCTATTAGTTCTCTTATATATAAATATTAACTTTATCTAAAAAATATAATTACTATAATTTTATCAAGAAATATTTGTGTTTAGTTCGTCAATTATAGAGTGCGATAGCGCACGAGAGCTGTACGACTTAAAACGATGGTTTGAGCCGCCAGTCCTCTTGAAGTGGTGGCGATTTTTCACCTTTGGGCACAGGTATCCCACGCGATTCTGTTTTACTGCAAAATTGAATAATGCCTCCTGCGGAGAGGTTTGGATATGGAGCGTATAAAAAACACATGTCTGATTTGTCGTGACTACTTCTTTGGGTCAAAAGCAGTAATATATCAGTATCTTGCAATCTTCAGTCGAGGCGGACAGACACACGTAAAGCCTGCGCGTGCTAGAAATATATAGACTTAGAGTACAAACATATTATGACTGTTGTAATCTATCAAATATGGAAGGTGCACAAGGAAGTGGCTCGCATAGTGTTGCTCATTTGTCGTGAATGAAATTGCCAACTATAACTATTTCATCTCTTCTCACTACAGTCGCGCCACTCTCGCATAGAGAGAAAATATACGTTTATTCGTACATTTTAAAGCAGGTTATAACTCGCTGTAATGTTACAGTGTAGATGGAGTTTTTTCTAGTATAGTCATATTAGGTTAAGACTTCTTTGCAACTATCTATTCAATAAACGAGAGAGAAAAAAAAGTATATAATGTATGAGAGTATTTAAGCAGTTTAAATGTTACTCTAAGACCTGTATCTATACATATATATTGGTCTTAACTAACGCAGTTGATGTTTCGCATCTCGGATGAGGATTGTGGCCTCTCGTCTAGAGTCACACTCACAACGGTAAATTACCAGATATATCAAATAATCAACGCTGTGAGAGACTCTTAGACAAGAGAAATCTCTCCGCAGAACTGGGTGGATAACAACACTCGCACCAGGCTCATCTCGCTCTTTCCGTAATTTGTGTTACACGGACTTTCCCATATATTGAAGTTATACACCGGTCAACAAACATTTTTGCTGGCATATAAGGTTTTCCCCAATAACGGTTAATTCTCATTTAGGGCTGCTTTTTAATCAGCAGTTCCAAGTCTGTGTGCGAGAGAGTGTGCAATGTGAGAGAGAGTGAGACATAAATCCACGAAAATCCTGTGCATCGGTTTTTTGTTTCTACACTTAGTCAAATACAAACGGACATAAATATATCCTTACGAAACTATTTGCCGGTTTTATTGAGCATGTTAAATTACTTTCAACACCACGATCACAAGTTCCTACTTGTGCTATCCATTTATTGGCTAGAACGTTGCACCTTTCGTACGCAAATTTTTTCCCTAATAGAGTAACACAGAACCACTATGAGCGAATATTAAATATTGTATAACACGTTAATGTATATATTATTATATATAAATATTATATATATTATTATATGAAAGATAATGACTTGTATATTATATAACTCACTCATACATCAATTATTACAGAAAGAATATACAAACATATAATAGAAAATAATATAATAGATGATGAGTATAATTATATAACAATAAAATTTACAATTTACAAATAATAATATAATTATAAATATAATATATAAATATACTCCATAATTATATTATCTTAATGGTTTACTGAAGTCACACGTACGTATACACTACTCTCAATGTTAACCATATATTCATACAATTTGAAGAAGTGTTTGAAATTAGCATATATATATATATTATAAAATACTTTATTAGTATACTTATAGACGTATGATAATTTATATGATACTTATTAATATTTTATATATATAACCTATATATATATATATATATATATATATATATATATAATTTATATTATAAGAATGTGAGCTGATCATGTTTGTAGGTAAATTATAATATGATATTGAGATAATATAAATTATTATATGTTCTACCACAATTATATAAAAATTATGTGATAAATAATTATGTAATACTCAATTATATAATAGCGATATGTATTACAGTATTTATAATGCTAATATAATAACTAGTAATCATACTATAATATATTATCTCTATATAATTCTCACTAATTATGATCCGAATTATTATATGATATTGAGTTATAGATAGAGGGGGAGCACCAAGATGTTGTTGGGAGTGAGAGCGGTCTAACATGTAAAAAGGCGATTACGCTCACACGGGGCGTTCGAGAGAGTGGCTATACACGAGTAATAGGTTTATACTGCGCGTTGCACACACGACTTACCTCTCACAATGAGTAGCGCATTTAATCGGTAATCGGAGCCTAACCCTTTTTTAAAAATTGTCACGGTGTTGTTTCGGTCAATATACTCCGTTACTCGTTACAATCCTCACACACGGAACTTCCACTGTGCTTGACAATTTTTTTTATATTTTTAATGAAACTATTATTGAGTAATTTTCACGAATTCTTTAAATATATATATATATTGTCTACCTATCTAAATATATATTTTTATATAATAAACTATATTACATATATTTTTATACATTTATATGAAAAGCTTGATATATATTATATTATATATTTTGAATACACAAATAAATTTTTATATATTATAATATTATCTCACTCTTCTCTTCTCTCTCATTATTGAGGTATATATTATCACCCTTATATATATATATTATATATATAGAGTATAAAGATAGTATACTATCAATACTATATTTATATATTAGTATATATAGTATTTATAAATAAATATATAAAATCACTATATTTTAATAACTATTATTATATTTTTATATATATAGTAGAGTGAGAGTACTTTATTATAGGTATATATATGTAACCTCATACTTTATTTATTTTTATTTTTATTGAGAAACGAACACTTTATTATTATCTATAAATAATATTATATTATTATATTATTATTATATATATATATATAAACCTATAGCCTTTTGAAAGTAACCTATTTTAATATTATATATTGGGACCTTCGGTAATATATTACATACCTTTCAAAGGACAGCTTCGTGAGTGAGAGCGAGAGGAAACCCTATTGTTAGGTACAGACTGGTATAATGATTGGACAGGAACTTGATATGTATTTAAGATTCACGCTGCGCTACGCTTAATATTGCGAACGTATGGTGGAAGGAGGAGAAGATACTGGAGATGATGAGGGAGAGGAGGATCGACGTTATTTGAATGGTGGAAAGGAATGAGAGGAGAAGAGAAGAGAAGAGATATGGGAGGAAGATATGTATTCGATATATAAAGGGTCTATATGTGGATGGGAATGAGAAAGCACTTGAATGGCCTTCATAATAATGGTGCCGAAGACTCCGTCCCCGTCATTTTACAGCTTATAGAAGTCTTTACCACGAAAGTACTTATATAGTATATATATTCCTTTTAAAATCTAGGCAAAAGAGATAGCCCACTTTCTACAACGTCGGGTAAATCATTTCGCCCGCAACGGGATAACTCGAAGAGGAAAAAAGACAGTTCATTGAAAATGTTGAAGGAGAATGTAGAAGACGGAGAAGGAGAAGAATGTACTGGTTTCTTTGATTGGAGATTTCAATGGCTCAATGCACGGAGTGAGAAGGAGTATGACCGCACGCTCGGTGTGGAGACAATGGTACGACAGTAATGGTAGAGGCCAGGGAAGTCGATCTTGTTAAGGATGATTATCTGATCCACGATGTGTCTGTGCTTGAGGAAACAAGGTATTGTTATAAGATTAGTGAGATGCTTTTTTTCCTACAAGGAGTAGTGGACTCACAATATTTATGGGCTAAGGTGTATAGATGTATAATATATATCACACGGAAGGAGAGCCGCACTCTAGAGATCTAACGTTATAGACGATCATAATATCATCTGATAGTAGGTAATAAGGAATGCTTAAAGTAATACATGGAGTAACAATGGATTCGGATCATAGATTCGTTTAGAGACGGAACCTGGTTGGTGAGGCAGAAAAGCTGCTAGTAAAATAAAAGAGAATGTGATTTTAAAAGTGTGAATCACTGAAGGAATGTGAAAAGAAAATGGAATATTATAAATATCAAAACTAAAATGAAGAAACTTAGAAACAATTAGAAAGAGTAGGAAAGATGGAGGAGATCACAGAAACGAAAGCACGGGTAAGCGATGGAGCTTCTAAGAGAACAATTTAATGTTGTAGGTAGAATCCAAAGAAAAGAACACACAAAGTTGGTGGACTGAAGAGTGATAGGTAGGTCAATAATAGTAGGAAAACGTATTGATAAAATGGTGGCTGAAAAATATATACCATACAAACGAGAGGACAGCATAATAGTAAGAGAACGCAAGAAATCGATGCAGAAGAGAAGTGAAAGACGAGTAAAAGAAGAGGCTGCAAAGAGAGAGGCGGAAGAAATGATAGAAGATGTGGGACTGGCAGAAACGGAAGAAGATTTTTAGACTGCTGGCAAAAAACATATAGAGGATCAAATGAGCGAAGTGTTGCAACATCAAGTATTAAGTCAGGGTAGAGGTTTTTGGTGAATCAATTATGACATCAAACAGGAGAGGTCGAGAGAGTAAAATACAGACTGAACTGCTAATAACTGTGAGAGAACAGCGGGGAGGAGGAGGGAGAAGCACGATGGTGTAGTTGTAATCATAGAACAAAAACCAACAAGTGTACGCACACACTCGAATACGGTGTGATTTTGGTCTTATTTGAGGTGGAGACGCATTAAACGGACCACACCAACCACATATCCCAGTATATATAATAGTTTATTAAAGAAATAATATTAGAATAAATCGCTAAAACATAAGTCAAATAGTTAAGTCAATAGTTTGTTCGTTCGCAATAGTTACATAGGTGAGAGGAGAAAATTGAACAATATCATTAAAATAATCCAAAAAAGAATTTAATCTTAATCACACTTACATGAATTTAACTTTTAGAAATTTTCTTTAATTAGTAAACAATATATAAATGTGTGAGAGTGGCAGAAAACACAAAAAAAATAAATAAATAAACACACTACTGAAGATAATATATATTGATAATATAAACTATGGGCACACACACAAAACATCAATCACTGTATTTCATATTATACAACGTCGTTTGCAATAATATATTACATATATAACAATTATACATTCATTTCAGAGAGTGAGAGTGGTCACCTGGGATAAACTCCCAGCGCGCGATATAATATATTCATGGGTTTCAATTTAGGGTTGTTTTTTCTGGGGTTTCCATATTTTCGCGGGCGCACACTCTCTCACAGAGAGAGTTATAAACTCTCTGCGGGTTTTCCTCTTCGGGAAAGTTTCAGGGTTTTTTTCTTTTTCGAGTCTAGTCATTTTTAGGGGTGTGTGGTGTGCCGCTCCAATTATTTGGATTGGGGATCTCGGTTTGTGGTTTACTCATTTGGGTGGTCTGCTTTTCGGGTTGGGGTCTTAATCCAAGTAAGATCTTGCAAACTGCACAGTCAGCAACGAATGAACCTCTCTCTTCGTGAAATGTCTGGTGCGGGACAAAAGAAGATTGGGATACAAAAAACTCATTCCGTCCTCACTCTAAAGAGATCTTTCAATCGTATAATCGAATGCAAGATCCCCAAAAGGGAAACACAAATAGGAAGCCTCTTTCGATTCAGTGCCTAGAGAGAAACTTTGGAGAGTGCTGGAGAGAGAATATGCAGTGGGGAAGAAAGTTGAGAGGAGCTCTGAGAGTTTGTACAGAAATAGCAAATGTAAATGTAAGAACAGAAAATATGAGAATAAGAAATGGTTCGAGGTGAGAACTAGGGGTTAAGCAAGGAAGCGTGTTGTCACACCACACTCTCTGTTTTGTATTCGTATCTGGATTAGCGATAAAGAAGTGAGAAGATACACACATCGCGGAGATTTTGGACGGTGATTATTTTGGTGCCTTATTCGGATTGATTTTGACCGTGCTGAGAGAAGAGGAAGCGCCACGCGCTCTCGCACGCAGAGGTAGTGTATACAATGTTTTGCCAACAGGCTGAGAGGGCGGCTTGACTATAAATGCAGAAAAGACGGAGATCCCATGGTGGTCAGTAGAGAAAGAGGGAGAGAGAAGAAAGTTGAGAATAGAGGTGGAGGGGACTGAGATAAAGACATTTTTTACAATTGTAACAATATATTTAGGTGGAGTATATTTGAAGAGAGGGAAGGTAAATTGTATTAAAAGAAATCGATAAGTAGGATAGCTCAGGTGAGGAGCAGTAGAGAGGCAGTGTAATCCCATACTGAAAGATAGACAAATGGGTGTGGAGGAGGTGAAAAGGGTGACCTTTGAAGCAGAGATATGGAGTACGACAACAAGAGAGGATAGTAAGAATACAGTCGGCGAAGATGTACGTTTTGAGAGCGATAATGGAAAAAACTAGAAGAGACAGACAGAGAACTCAAAGAATAAGGGAGGAGGTTGGAGTGAAGTCCGCGGCTTATATTGAATAAGATGAATGCAGCTAGATTGAGGTAAGTGGGGACACCTGGAGGAGGATGCAAGAGGGAAGAGTAAGCCAAAAAAGAGATGGGAGTGGAAGACCAGAGGAAACACGAGACCAAGTAGAAAGACCGTAGGAAGATATGGGAAGCTGCGTGGAGGACTCATTGAGAAGACATGGATTGCAGTCGTAGCAGGGAGCTGAGGGAAGAATGGAGTTTGCGGAAGATAGGAGGAAGATTCAGAAGGGTCTGCCCCGCTGACAGGGTCTTGACCCTTCCTGGAAGCGGTTGTAAATTGTAATATATATATTATATTACTAATATATAAAGTATATATATATATATATATTATAATATATAGTATATAATATAATATATATATATATATATATATATATATATAATATATTACTATATATATATATATATTATTATATATATATAATTATGCTGATAATATATATATCTATATAATATATATAATATATAATATAATATTATATATCATTTATATATTATATATTATATTATATATTTATCATATATATATATATTAATTATATATATATAAATATATATATATATATTATATATTATTATATCTTTAAAAAATTATATTTTATATATAATATATTATATATATATATATATTATTAATATTATATTATATTATATTAATATATTATATTATATTATATATATATAATATATAGTTAATTAACTGCTAGTAGCTATTCTTCTTCTTTTTTAATCACTGGCACCGTTCAGCGACACGCCCCCCGGGCAAACGCCCTAATTCACGGAAGGGGCTCGTTAACCTCTCAACAGAATATGTCAACTCAACCGTAAATTAGCGCTGATGAAGGAACAACGCGGGCTTTAAAGTGAGGGAGGTTAAAAACAGCAGGAGGAAACATAGAAGATAGAAGAGAATTCCAAGAACAGAGGTTGCAGGAAAGAAGGAAGCACCGCAGCGAACTCACGCTCCTGGAGTCTGCTACATATCAAGCACATATATACTCATATACCGACACAGACACTTCTTCCTTGTGGCTATCGTAGGGCGTACTTAAAGGTGGTGGTCACGCGAGTGGAAAGTTTCCTCTAGCACTTGCCGCTGCTATCGGTACCTTTTATTAGAAAAGAGATAAACACCAACATCACGTCCCGCAAAGATGAGGGTCTCAAGTGAACTAGAAAGTATATGTGATAGTTTATACAGTCTTGATATACCTTTGACTCATGACAATCTATCCAGAAGCCGGGTGAAACCTGAGCCCCCCAGATATGAGAGGCAGAACTCCATTACACAGGGCGATAGACCCCTTGTATAGGCTGAGTAACTGAGAGATGAAAAAAGTCTGGCGAGTCGAACAGTAACTCGCTATATTTCTTTGAGGCCTTGCCCTAGTCAAACCATTGGTGATGTGACGCGTTTTTCCCCAAGACCCCACCTTTTCTCTCGTTTATGCTCTACACCGATTAGCCAAAAGGAATGATTTTGTAATTAGTCAAACAAGGTATAGTACGAGATGAAACCGTTGAAAGATGATTAGGAAAGTTAGATAGTGTGTCTAGATAGGGTGATTTGTAGAAGCCCGTTTCGGGTTCTCTCTTAAAGATTAAATTTTCTACAAAGGTTCGAGTGAGCGACCGCCACTCGTTATATATTAAATTTATCACTAGATACAAGATTCGGATGGAGATCGAAAGATTAAGTACGAGAGGTCTCAATATTCCTAGAAAGTAAAGAGATATGTATTATGTATATTGAAATCGCACGCTCTCGACACAATGAACGGGTCGAGTCATTCGGCAATATGAGTGATAGAGTTTAGATGTTAGATATTCCGAACAAGAAAAAAAAAAGGAAGTATATATGAAAGTCGCCTCATCAACAAACAGCCGATATTGAGCCGATGTGAAAGAAAGCTAGACATAAGTAAGCAAAGAAGAAGAGGGAAAAGGAGGGGAGCTGGAGAGCAGTGACGCGTGCCAATAACCGCGGTCAAATGCTTTGGATATGTCATGCGCCATGAGCGGCCCCCCCACAAGTCTCTCTTGTTTTTTCTTTCTAGAGCCCCCCATAATTCCCTCAAGCCGGCGAAAAACCATCTAATCCTTCTTGTTAGAATTTATTGGTATAAGCATATCACCAGTAGACCTCGAGCGGAAAGCCGCACTGGCGATCGGAATGAAGTGAATGAGATTCCAGATGGTCTAAGATTTGAGAGTTGAGAAGGGTTTCAAATGATCCTTAGATAGGAATATAAAGTTAGAGCTATTGGCGATCGTGTAGATGCAGGTCAGAGCGGCTTCGAAACTTTTTTTCAGGAATAGGTTTGGAACATAATAGAGCGCTTCCAACATGAGGGAAAGTGCTAGTATAAGAGGTATATATATATAGAGAGTATAGTTGAAGCGAGGGAATCGCGGCTCAGCAACGGAAGACACACTCCCTCAATTAACTTTCGGGGAGGGGAATGCCATCCGGGCCACCGCCCCTTTCTTACGTTCATAGATTTCATTTATCAGAAGGCCCCATGTTCCCGATCAAATGTAATCTCAGGGAAAGGCATAAGACACCTGAGGAGAAGGAGGAGGAGGAAGAGATATACCAGAATCGTCCAGGGTTGAGTTAAGAGGAAAATAGGAGGCCGAAGAGATTGGCACGTTTTCAGTTGGAGAGTTTAGCAACAGAACCATTAGATCGAATGAAGAGGAGAATAAGGTAGATTTACTAGAGTTGTTGAGATGTTTTTGGCAAGAGGCCAGAAAAGATTTGTCAGTAGAAAAACCAAGAGGAGGTTAGCTCACTTTCGTTTGATGAAAAGCCCGCTTTGCGCTTTGCTCGTCGAAAAGTATTCCCTGCAACGATTTCTAGCTGAATGAAAATTTATCAAATAGTGATGAGAAATTGAGAATTTTTCCACAACCCGATACGCATTGTTCTCTAACCCTGAATGGCCAGAGACAAGTAGTATCGTAACATGGATTATGAGGAGAGAAATGATTTAGTTTCGATAGAAGGAAGAATCATGCTCGATTAGTCCAACCCGATTCACACGCTCCCCCCAACCCTTCGTCGGGCAGAAGCCGATAGCGTCACCTAGAAGCAAAGCAGTCATTCCATTATAAGTTAGCGTAGAAGCAGCGCAAAGCCCAAATTGGCCCGATCAAAGTGTCGGAAAAAACGCACAGATCAGGATTGGAGCTGTTGGTGAGAAAGTATTCATAATTCAGACGATATAAGGTTGGTTGGTACAGTATTTTACCAATAGCAGCGAAGGTGTGTATTTATAAAGAGAAGGACTATTGGTGAAACAAAGGTCAAGTGTGTTCAAGAATTAGTTGGGACGATCCGGAATGTGTGTTGTTTCTTTAATTTTATTTGCTTCAGATCGTTGAGATGCTGAATGAATTTCGGTCTCCTCGTCCCCTAATCGGTATGGAGATGACCCCGAATCCATTTCAGTGTTTGTACATTGAATGCCCACTAAATAGAGGACCTCTCAGTATTTTGTATGAGATAGATATAACAGTCTCGTGCGAAGTAGTAAGATATTCAAAAGGTAGATATTCTAATAAAAGGCGTGTAAATCTGTTCTGTTAGGAAGCAGTTGCAGAAGCATAAGATTGTTGTAGTAGAAGGAAGAAAGGATTTTAAGCCCCACAGAACTATCGAATTTAGGAGATTCGACGATTCACTGACACGCGTATATATATATAATAGTATATATATATATTATATATATTATATATATATATATATTATATTTATATATATATATATTATATATATAATATATATATATATATATATTTATATATATATATATATATATATATATATATATATAATATACATATATATATATATATATATATATATATATATATATATATATATATATATATATATATTATATATATATATATATATATAATATATATATATATATATATATATATATATATATATATATATTCGTAGCTATATTTATATTTAAATAAATAAATATTCGTAAAATATATAGTTAATAATATATATATATTATATTATATATATTATAATATATATATATTATATTGGGGTAATTATGTACGTAAAAAAAGGGGGAGTCAAAGGCTGGTGATAATATATATTATAATATAATATAATATAATATATAATATATAATTATATATATATATAATATATTATATATATATATATATATTATAATATATATATATATATATATATTATAATAATATATTTTGTGTGTGTGTATGGTGTATGTGTCTTGTGTGTGTGTGTTCGTTAGGAAATTTGATCTTAGGAGCTAGCAAAGTTGAGTGATTTATGTCCCTGCTCACTCTGATCAATAGACGGCGTGGGTTGGTTAAACCCCCTAGATTTTCCTTTTTCAAAAGGCTATAAAAAATATAATAAATAATAGAAAATAACAATTTCGGTTATAAAATAAATAAAATAACAAAATCTACAAGTTTTAATTAAAAAAATTTATGTAAAAAAAATATCTTATTTGGGGACGTAAAGTAATAGTTTTATGGGGGTTGGCGAGTACTGAGGCCTGAGTGGTAACTAATATTAAATCTAAAACTAGCATTAGATGCCTTGGATTTTCAGCAGAATTCCGCAATTACATTGGTTTCAAATCCGTTCATTTTTTACTTACTAATATTCTATGAATACTCATCTTATATATTAAGCCTGTCTTCGTTTATTGTGTTTCTTACCAAGTATTTACTCTTCAAAGAGTGCTTAAAAGACTTTCAATTTTTGGTACTCTGTTAAAGCAACGGTAGCACCATTGTTCAATTACAGGCAGGTTTTTTAATTTGGAAGGAAAAAAGGGCATTGCTTCTTTAATGACTAGTAGTTCCAAGTCTTTCAAACTTTTTGCTTTTCCATTTTTTATCTAGCCACTCCCTCCCATGCCTCAGACATTGAAATTGAATTTTCTTGAAGAGTACATTTTAGTATTTCAACCAATTGATGTTGCATTAGATAGGCTATAGGGTGATAAAATCTGTTTTTTATGGAACTTTGCTTCCAACTTTGCTAGTGATTGAAAAAAAATTTTAATCGCTTAAGAATAACGTCTCTTACTTAGACATGTTCATCCTCTTCTTACATCATTAGCTTCAGGTTTCGAGAATAGATTTCGGGAGTTTCTTAGTTTGCATGTCTCGGCCAACACCGCAGTTTTGGCATCTATTTCTAATCCAAACCACAAAATCAAATGGCTCGCCATAAAAACGAATATAATACCGAGGAAAATAGAAAAAGTAATCAGGAAATGTTAATCGTGGCTGTCAAAAATGAGGTTCAAGCAAATACAACTCAGAGCCTAACGAAGTAATGGATTTTGGCTGGAGGTAGCCAGTCCAGATGAATTTTTTGAATACGAGAGTTTTTCATCTACACCCCCCGCGTCATTAAATAAAGATGACTAGAAATAGGAGTGATTAAGAACCTTACATGGATCCAAGAATCAATAGAGTCACTTAAAGTATCACCTGTGTTAGAAAAAGTCTTTTTGCACTACATTACTCCACTACCTTCATCGACCCCTGTAGAAAGGTTATTTAGCTTTGCCGGTCACATTCACTCCCCCAAGAGATCCAAGCTATGTGATAATATGTTTGAAAGGCTAGTCATTCCTAAAGGTAATTCTTGATATTTGTAATGTTATTAATTAAGTTACGAGATTATAAATTATAGTTATAATCTTTTTTATTTTATTTAATGTTTAAATATTATTTTGAGTTATTTTTTACTTATTAATATTTAATGACTATGTTTAATGAGATCATTAGGAATTTGATTATTATTATTATTATATATTATTATTATTGTTATTATTATTATTATTATTATTATTATTATTATTATTATTATTATTATTATTATTATTATTATTATTATTATTATTATTATTATTATTATTATTATTATTATTATAATTACCCTAATTACCCAACTTTACATTAATTATTCCAGTATTTCTAATTAATTTATTATTATAGTATTTATTAATATAATGAATATCGACTCTTAAATACTTTTACATACGAGTAATTTCAACAATGGTGAAAGAAGTCGGATTGCTAGGGTTCAAAGTGACGCAACTTTTTTTTTAATGTGATCTGATTTATTAATAAAAATAATTATAAAATTTTTTAAAAATTTATGGATAAATATTATCATAAAATTCCATTAAATGTATATTATGGATAATATTATATCACTAAATTCCATAAATGTATATATTTATTGCACTAACTTTACATATTGAAACTTAAATAGATCCGATTTACAAATTTTTCATAATTGCTGAGTACTCAAATGATAGTAATGTAAATTGCAATTTTTTTGAATAAAAATTTAAAACTGTTAGTTAATCCAATGATTTAATCTTCCAGTCAGAAATATGTATAATGATATGTACCAAAACTGTAAACTAATAATAAGGCCGAAACTGACCGAAAGTAAAGCGTTACATGTAACGATTATTTTTTCAAAATTATTTCAAAGAATTTTTAAAATGTAACGCATGTAACGATAACGCTACCTCTTTTCTCTCAAGTAACCGAGTAACGTTAACGCTAACCAATTTCATGTAACGTTTTCATGTAACTATGCCCATCTCTGTATATATATATATATATAATTATATATATACATATATATATATTATATATTATATATTCTTCTTATAAATATATGTACTACTCATTGTGTTACCATTTGTGTTTATAAATATATAATGAAATTATATATATATATATATATATATATATATATATATATATATATATATATATATATATATATATATATATATATATATACATATATGACGTTTGAGTTTTCTCAATAAACTCTTCCTGAAATTATTTATCTTTGAAAATGTTTTTTAATTAACTTTTTGTTCCTCTTTTCAAGTTAACTCAATAAAATTCTTCTAATTAAAACAAATCAGTTTTTTATTTCACTATTTTTTTCATTTCCTGCTTCGTATTTCTCTTTAAAAATTTCCAGATGTCTTTTTTTTCGTTGCAGTTTTTCCGCCAAGATAATTGAAGTATATTTCCCTAGAAATAAAATGACCTTCAGATCTCTATCTATCTATCTATCTATCTATCTATCTATCTATCTATCTATCTATCTATCTATCTATCTATCTATCTATCTATCTATCTATCTATCTATCTATCTATCTATCTATCTATCTATCTATCTATCTATCTATCTATTTGGCACTCTTACTCTCTTCCCCTCTCCCAAACAATTTTTCTTTTATTATCCCGAGTGCTTTGGTTTGCAGTAGAATCAAATTTTAAAAACTCGGTTAGTCCTCTTCTCACGCCTTTAATAATTTTTGTGTGGCAAATTCAGCACCGCAGAGAATTCTCCTCTAGTCCTTCGAGGCCTTCTATATAAGTTTTAGCACAATTACATTGCCAGTTCCAATATCCCTATGAATCAGAACCCTCCTTCTATAGATATGAACGATGAAGTGGGGGCGGCGAATGCAGCCAAAGATATGAACGATGACGTTGCGAAATATTGAAATTAATCTTACCGAAAGTTTGTAGGGAGAGAAATCGCATTCTTGTTATAGGGTGTGTTTATGGCAGGAAACCAAAATCTTGTGTTGTCTTGCACAATCAAGGTCTCGAACCATACCAGGACAATTTTTATTAAAAAAAAAATTTGGTATTCCAAAAACATAACTATATAGCAGTGTCCAATTGAAAACTTTAAGATCTTGAAGATGTGTCGGTGACGCAAGGTCAATATATGTTTGTGCCTCATGCTGAAACAGGAAATCAAACTGAATAAAGCCAAAATTAAAGCCGAGAGTAAGTTACCACAAAGAGCTGCAAACTAAAATACTCTCTGGGATGTATATATTTATAAGAATAAATAAATTGTAATCGACTAATAAGTTTTCACTCAAATTTTTGTTCTAAACCAATGCAATAAACAAAAATAAATTCATTTTGAAAACAAAACCGTAAAGTTTATAAAGATTAAAATTCCTTCAGGCTTATGTTGCACACCTAAGAAGTCTTGCGATAGAATTTCTCTTTTAAGAGAGAATGCATATAATAATTAGTTCAATCTCGGATTTGACCAATGTTTTTTTTTATTAGAATTTCATTTAAAAGTGAAAAAATTATTTTATTTAATGAGAGGGGTTTCGAAGTTTCGCTTCATAATAAATAGCAATAAAAAGAACAAAAAGGGCATTATTCAAACACAGTTAGCCCTACAGTAGGCATTAAAAAAAAAACACTAATGCACAGTAGAAAATTGAATGGATAAGGGAACTGTAAAATTGGCAGATCAATATTCAGTAAAATATGGATAAATTATCCTTATATCAAACCTTAGTGGACGTGACGCGCTGAAAATAATTGATAAAAATAACGGTATCAAAATAAGAGAGTTTTAGGTATACAAAAAAATATGTATGTAAAAGCATTTAAAGGAGGATAATATCAGGACCACCATAACAGAACTTCACTTCTGTTAATTTCAATAGTTAGCAACATAAGAACTGTAAATAATATATTACGGAGAATATCATATATTACAAAACCATAGGAAATAGCAAGAATAAGAATTATAGAAAAGAAGGCCAAAAATAAAATTTTATACTAATTAGCAAATGATAGAATAAAATTATAAAGAGGAACCTCATAACGATTGGCCAAAAGTTATTCTGAGAGGTCGATGGTTAGCTTCAATAATATAAGATCAAATAAAAAACCAATTAATTTGGAAAAAAAAAGCCTTCAAAAACATGTATTGTTTGTGCCAATCATTTTCGACCTTTCCTTTATACTGGAAGAGTGCACTCGTTCAACTTGCACCCAAAAGGAGGGGGCAACTCCCTTGCACAATATTCAAATCATCTAACAATCCCAATCATCTAACTTCAGCTTTTTCCAAAAATTTTATATCTATTCTTAACAGGAAGATTTGGAAGCATTTTAAATCTTCAAATTTAATCTCAGATCTCTAGTAAGACTTCATTAAGGAACGCTCCACTTCTTTCTTCTTCTTTCCCTTCTCTGTGACTCATGGACCTTTCTTCATTGACACTTTGGTCAACTTTTTGTTGTGGCGTTGGACATATTGAAAGCTTTCGATGGAGTTTGATAAAAAGCTTTGATTTTTAAACTTCCTTCTTTCTATATAACAGCTGATGTAGAAGGCTTCTACCGTTCATACTTTCATTTATCAATAGTAGAAGAGAACCTTGAAGAACACCACGTTCTTCAGGGTTCTCTTCTACCTCCAACTTTTTCTAATTCATCACATACCATTTAACAACAAATTGATAAGGCTAGGAGTTAGGAAGGTAGCTTTAAAGTTACTGTCCTTTAATTCCACTCAACAGAAAATAAAAATTCTAGAAGTAAGAAGGGTAGCCAAGTAAACATTAACAACAAATACTAAATACTTTAAAAAAAAAACAAAGCGTTTCTTGTTCGCGTAATTTTTTCTTTGGATAGGTTCGGCCTGGCTCTATCAATAACAAGCTTAAAGGATGTGGGCGTTCTAAGGCCAAAGAAATGCGAAATTTGGCAGAGTTGAAAGAGAGGTACATAATAGGAGGGAATGGCGGTGTTTTGTAAGGTGGGTATGGTTGTGGGTTGGCCCCAGGGATGAACCCTACATTGACGAGATTACATAGTAGAGGTCCATCGCTGTCTTGTGAAGCCCTAAGATGGAATTCTTTTTTTTTGGGACTGGGACTAGGTCTCATTTAAGTTATGGAGGAGATGGTAAGGGGTAAGGAGGGGCTTTCCTTTCGGGCTTACGTCATATTCATTTCTACTACCGTGGTTCTTTAACCATTATTATTGTTGTAGTTGCCCACTTTTCAAATTATATGTATTTGTAGGCAGGAAATTTGACAATTTTATAAACATAAGGATGATAAAAAATTTTATTAAAAAATGACGGAGTGTTTAGAAATATATTTTTTATATGGCCCAGAAGGTTTTTATCTATGGAACTGATGTGCATTATTTTAAACGTAACAACACTCTCATGTATAATAAATAGCTATTAAAGATATTTTCTTTTTATTATGCTAGCTCCGCCCCCCCCCGAGCTTACTACCCCCTTAATCAAGCCCAGCGCCCACCAGGGGGGCGTTATTGCAAGCAACCTGATTCTTACTACCTTTTCTCTTTCCGTTGTAGTTGCGCATCTCGGCTCCAATTCTGGGGGAAAGGAGGTAATGATGATATATGAGCTTCATAATGCACAACACTCGTTGCCTTTCAACCGATAGGTCGCGGGTTCAATCACCTACTTCAGCCGTGTGCGTTTTAATCTTTTGGAGTTCATGAAATGAAACGAAACTTGGCCGTGCGCACTTGGTGGCGTCAGGTTGAAGGATAACCGGCCTCAAACTCGATTTCCTATCAGTTCCCTCCATGCTGACCCAAAATAGGGACAAGAGCACGTTAATATTATATATTATCCAAAGCTTAATAATACTATATATATATATATATATAACCTATATACTATTACTAAATATAATATATATATATAATTATAATATATATATATATATATATATATACTGATATATATATATATATATATATATATATATATATCCAAAGCTTACTGAATTTGCCACAGTAATATTCATATAATTGCATCACAACCGCTAAAGTTATACCAACAATCTCATATGTGAGTGTACAAACATCTGCACACTAGGAAAAGCATAGGGCTAAAATAATAAGTTATATAATAATAATTAATAAATACAATAATAATAATAATAATAATAATAATAATAATAATAATTATAGTTATTATTATTATTATTATTTAGATGAGTTAATAGTAGGCATAGTGATAGGGGGTTAAAAGACCAATCTAGACGGTCTGGCCAGGCACCTATATTTACTAAAATCCGGTAATAATACCCAAAATGAACGGGTTTGTCTTTGACGAACTCCCTTCGGAATCTTTTAAACTCCATCACGTAAGTAGAATACAATTTTACAAATTAAGATAATAAATTACTTTATATATTACATTGTATTATATTATAATATATTACCTAAACTTAATTTTATCAATCTTATTTAAATTACACGAAGAAAACTTTAGAGACATTAAAAATGTGAAATGTTTTAGTCTGCTTTTTTGCTAGTTATAATAATATATATATATATATATATATATATAATATATATATATAATATATAATATATATATATAATATATATATATATAATATATATTATATATATATATATATACTATATATATATATATATATATATATTATATAATGTATACGTACGAATGTGTCTGTCGTGTAGTTGTGTGTGTGTGAATGTATTTTTCATTTGGGTTTGGTGGGAACTGATAATAATTTGGCACTGGTACTATATATAATAAATAATTTATAGAGTTAATTAGCAGTGAACAAACAATTATAAAATATATTTAATGCAATATACAAAGATGCCAAATGCATACGTTAAACCATAATTAGGCTCGTTTATGCTATTTCAAAACATAAATTAAAATGGAAAAAAATGTAACATTATTTTTTTCTACTTATTTAATAAATACTTTGAATAATAAATTGGCTATTTTCAATATCATAAGATACCATTTACCCATATATATATTAATTAATATATATATTAAAAATATATATATATATATAGTAATATATATATATATATAATATATATATATATATATATAATATATATTATATAAATAATAAATATATATATAATATATATATATATATTATATATTATATAAATATATAATATAATATAATAATATTATAATATATAATATATATATATATATTAATATATATATTATATAATATATATATATATTATATTATATATATATATAAATATAATTATATACTAATATAGCTGGGTGGGTCCGCTACCTCAAAATATTGTACCCTTAGTTAAAATGCTCATTGCATGGGACATGATTTCATGGTACATTGTTTTGAGCACCCTACCCCCAGCTATGGGGAAGCAAGGGACATGATGTATTCAACGGCTCATATATTAATATTATATATATATATATATTATAATTATATTAATTATTAATATATAATATAATATAATTATATAATATTATATATATATATATATATAAATATAATTATATATTATTAATTTATTATATATATTATAATTTATATATATATATTATATTAATATATTTAAAATAACGAAAAGACTGATATGCAAGTTGAAGCATGTAGAAAAGTCAATAAGTTTTATTGCGCGACTCTTATTGGTGAAATATTTTTATATACTCGAGCAGCAAGATGCTATAATATTATTAACAATAATACAATGTTTATATATCTAATAAATCTACCCCATTTTTTCCATCAGGAGACTAATATATCTAAAATACCCTCTTTTGAGACATTTTACTCTCTTCGTCTTTTTCGCCTCTTGTTCATTTCTTACTCTCTTGCTGCTTTCTGTGACAGGGATCAAAGCAAGAGTCCATGTTACTGAATTTCAAATTGGCGCTTCGTTCAGGTTATATCATCAGAGGTATTATTGGTAGTATTTAAAATCATACATTGTTGGCTCATTGCTAAAGACTCTTCAATGGCTCTAAAAAGAATACACATAATATACAATTACAGATACTAAATTAGTGATGAGACGATTGCTAAAAATTAAATTTCAGATTTCGATATATGAAATATTCAAAATTTCTGGATTACTAAAAAAAAATCTAATCTGAGACTATTGTCCCATCACCAGTAGCTTAATAAATAAATTATTTGTATTCGATATTATAATTCCAATTTTATATATTCTAATTTATTTACTTGTCCAGGATGAAGATAAAATAAATATATATACTAATCTGTATTATAATTAACTATGGTATCAATACTTTAAATTATTTCCTTTGTGAACTCCTATTATAAATAGATGATGTGTATTAGTTATTAACTCTTAATAATGATGCAATACTCTATTTGTTATCGTATAACATTGAATCTTACGCATTTAGTGTATGGCATAAAATATTTCTTGAAGTCAATTTCTTATAGTGTTTAACTATTTCATTATATTTTTTTAGTTTACTTAAAGTGTGGGTTAATTGGAATACAAGTGAGGATGAAATTAATAAGAGAAATATAAATAAATTCAAGAACACATTAAGTGAAAAAGAACTTATAACACCTATGTTATGAATTTTAATGAACATATACGTGTGGGCATACTTTTGGTATGTGCCATATTAAGCGGATCTTCCAATCCTGATATATCATAACAATTACTTGAGTTAAGTAGTTTTGGGATTATATGTGTCTCGTCTATATGTTCACAAACGTTATTTACTATATATAAACGTTGAATATAATAAAAATGCTCGGCAAGAAGTGCTCATTAAGATACGTGGGTGGCGGCTCACGGGTATTCTCTCGCATTCCATGAATGTAATGTTTGCGCCAACCCTATCACCTGAGTCCTCCCATTGGAGGGGAAATAATCAAGGCGCCACCGGGGATAATTTAATAATAATTAATTAATAATAATAATACATATGAATATAACAGCATATAATATGATGAATTATATACATCAATTTTTAAGAATGGTATCAAATAGACATACTTATTTAGTATATATCAAATATAGATAAGAAATATAGAAATCTAATAATATATTCAACCATCATAGTCGAGAGAAAATGAGATTTTCACTAAGTTAAAAGTTTCCAGAATGGAAAGAAGAAGAGAAACCACCAAAGACCAAAGTAATTGTACTGAAAAAAAAGATTCGCAAAATATATTTTAATAAACATTAAAGGAAAAATAAATCTAATTAAAGGACAAAACAAATGCTCTCACACCCTCCACCCTCCCATCCCACCCTCCCTCTCCCCCTCTCTCTTCTCTGATCTGAAAGCCTCTTTTAGGACAAAAAATTGGGATAAATGAATGAGCAAATATGAGGAACATTTTAATATTTGAGTGTAAGTTTCTAAAAAAAATTTCAATGATAATTGCCTTTAGGGCATTAGTTAAATAATATTCCCCAAAACTTAACATATAAAAATACAATTAATTAAAGTGTAGCATACTACTATTTAAAGGATATAATTTAATAGAATAGAGATTTAATTAGAATTTAATTAATTAATTAGAATAGAGATAAGCAATGACAAAAGTTTTAGTCATACCTTTGTAACTGAGTTTCCTCAAGAGTTGTGATGGGCAAATGATTTGGAGTGCTTTGAAGGGATGGAGAAGAAGACACATTGAAATTTGACGAACTTCCTGATGCCGTCTTCTGAGAGCTTTGAAGAGCTTCCCATATATCGATCTCTGAAACTCAAACCGTAGATAAAGTTTCAGAATGTATTAAAAGCACCGAAACTAAAACATTGCACAAAATTTAAAAGCAATCAAATAAAATTCTAATAAGTTATTAAAAGCCACCATAAAGTACGTTGTTGTTGAGTTTTTGTACAGAACTCACCACGTTCCACCCAAATTAGTCGGCCTATGATGGTGTATGGTAATATACAGTCCACTCTCATATGGCGTGCTCTTTCCTCAACTGAGATTTCTAAGTATTAATTATCACCATATAATAAATCCACACAAATGACTTGAAAAAGAGATCCAGCTCTGAAAACGATACCTATCATATAATATCTATGTATGAGAAAAAAATTTCCATACATGATACTCAAGTTGGTGAAGAAAAAACGGAAAAATTATTGCAACTTGCTATTGATTGTTGAGTGCTGTCGACTCTCAGTATATATGATAGGTATAGAGATAGTTTTGGAATTAATTTCCTTTTAAAGAAATTATGCCAACAGTGTAGAAAATGAGAGGGTTCGGATAGTGTAGCTCCTTTTTTCAAGAGGACTAATCACATGACCATGAGATATGTTAGTATTTGTTTTGTATTTCCACCAGTTGTATATCAGTAGTGTGGACAGGAATAAACGTGTGTGGCGATCTCGGCAAAACTCTCAGTGTTGCTCAGTCGCGTGTGGTGGTGATTATTCATCCCGTTGACGATTTTAGTCTTGAATATTGTTGAAGGGCTGTGTTTGCTTTTATTACAATTCACATTGGTGTGCAAATTGTTACAATGTGGAGAAAGCGTGCGGATTAGTAGTTTATCCATTCTCCATGCAATGCTGATTTACGTCGGTTCTCGACGAGAAAGGCTACTTGTTTGGTCCGCTTCCACCATATATTTGGTCTGGCTTTAACATTTAAGTCTCGGCGATTCTCACTGATCACTCGTCCAAGCACTTCCTTAAGTGGCCTCATTAACCCGCCTCGGAAAAACACAGCCTCTGTACGCAAGAGAGCAGTTTTGATAAGTAATCAGTTGATGGAATGTCGACGCGGTTGTCTCCATAACGGTGTCGTGAGATTTAACCCATTCTAGATACCAAGATCCATTCTACGGAAAGGAGATAGACCGGTCACTCTCTGGTCTCAAATGTTAAGGAAGTATTCATTGTTGCCAGATCATCACCTCTTATTCAAACCGGTCAAGGAGTTCGTACGTGCATCCAACCAGGAGTGTAATTTTTTTACTTGCGAGAGTGGATACTCGAGAAATTGTTGTACAGCGGATACCATTGTGTTTAAGTATGGTTTCTTGAGCGCCTGATGGCACTAGGACACGGCATACCCAGATAAATTGACATAATGGTGATCTTCTATTAAGGAATAAAATTCCAGGAGGGCAATCATTATAGCCATTAATTCTGCATTAAAAAATTGAAGCATGAGGGAAAGGGGTTATGGGAGAGGTTGTGGTCGGAAAAATACAGGCATTCCACCCACACTGTCCCCTTTTTTAGAGCCGTCATAAAACACCGAAGTTGTGGAACCTCACTCTGAAGCTGAAACAGACAGTAGGAGAACTATAGATGTATGACTTTTAACAGGGAGGCAGGGAATGGTCTTATTAGATTCAGAGAGAGAGAGGTCAGACGAAGGTTCGA
>JABUQX010038617.1:0-27500 GCA_015478945.1 Trachelipus rathkii
GAAAAATCATCAAAAAATAATAAAAAAAATAGAGGATATGCAAACTGAGAGAATAAAAGTTTCAACACTCATTTGAGGAGGCCAATCACAGGAGTTCTGTAAGAGCCAATCAAGATGCATACTTCTATGATTATTGGGCTAATCGTAACGCCATAGGAGAAAATAGCAGTTAACTCCTGAACATTTTAAAGGATTAAAGGGACTGATGAGGGAGAGTTAAAAAAATAATTTTAATTTTTTAATAGAAAGTTATGTTAATTATGGATATTTGATTAAATTTCTAATACTTTGGATCTTAGATTAACTTTTTATAAAAAATTTTATATAAAAAGGTAAAGCTTAACAATTTAAATTTCTCATTTATAGCAGTTAATAGCTTTAATATGAATATATTACACCTCCAACAAATTTTAATTTCTTTTTCTGTCCTTTTATATGAAAATAATATGTTCCCTTCTCTTTAAATTATAAGCAAAAGGTCCTTGTTACATTTATGAAAATCAAAAAGCTCCATCACATACCGTTTTATTTTAATTTTCTTTGTAGTTTTTTCTTTTAACCACTCTGCTTTTCCACTCTGCTTTTACACTCTGCTTTGACACCTTTGCTTTTTAAACAGCTTTGGCTTTACACTTGCTTTTACTTTGGCCCTTTAGCACTTTGATTTACACTTTGCTTTTGCACTTTTCCTTTTACACTTGCTTTTACACTTTGCTTTTTACACCTTGCTTATTACGCCCTTACACCTCTCCTTTTACACTTTGCTTTTACACTCTGCTTTTACACTTTGCTTTTACACTTTGCTTTTACACTTTGCTTTTACTCTCTGCTTTTACACTTTGCTTTTAACACACTTTTACATATGCTTTCACTCTCATTTTACATTTTGCTTTTACACTTTGCTTTTACACTTTGCTTTCACACTTTGCTTTTACACTTTGCATTTACATTTTGCATTTAAAATTTTCATTTACACTTTGCATTTACACTTTGCATTTACACTTAGCTTTTACACTTAGCTTTTACACTTAGCTTTTACAGTCTGCTTTTACAGTCTGCTTTTACACTTTGCTTTTACACTTTGCTTATACAAATTGCTTTTACACCTTGCTTTTACAATTTGCTTTTACACTTTGCTTTTACACTTTGCTTTTACACTTTGCTTTTATAATTTGCTTTTACACTTTGCTTTTACACTCTGCTTTTATACTCTGCTTTTACACTCTGCTTTTAAACTCCGATTTTACACCGATTTTACACTACGAATTTACACTCTGCTTTTACACTCTGCTTTTACACTTTGCTTTTACACTTTGCATTAACACTTTGCATTTACACTTAGCTTTTACACTTTGCATTTTACACTTTGCTTTTACATTTGGCTTATACACTTTGCTTTTACACTTTGCTTATACACTTGGCTTTAACACTTGCTTTACACTTTGCCTTTTAAAAAACTTTTTTTAAATATATACTATTATTATTTAATAAATATAAATGAAGTTAAATTATATTTATATATTATATTACAGTTAAATGGTAAGTGAATAAACTTGTTGATCTGAATATAGTATATTAGTAACATAATATAAGCAATATAGATTATAAATTTTAAATATAAATATAATATAAATATAAATAAATATAATATCAAAATGAGTAAAAGATAAAAATAAGTATATATATGTAAATATAAATATAGAATTATGAGAATATTAAATAAATATAGTAATAGTTATAGTATAGGCTAGGGGTATATATAAGATTGAACCATTATAGGTCACGGAAGATAATATATAAGTACTAATGATATAATGAATAATAAAAAAGATAGTATACATGGGATCGAGTCATAGTTGAGTGAGGATAGGTATATAGAATAAATGCCCTAATAGGAGTAACAATTATTATTAGATATAATATTATAATAATATAATTATAATATAATAAAATTAATATATTAGTAATAATATTAAATTAAATATAAATATAATAATATAATAATTATATATATATAGTAATATATAATATTAAAATAATATATATAATAAAAATATTAATATATTATAATATATATATACTAATATATATATAATATATAATATATTAATATAAAATAATATAATATATAATATATAGTATGGATAAATATATGATACTATATATATATAATAATGTATAAAAATATATAGTAATATAATAATAAAATTTAGATATAGGTAAATATGGTTACTAATATACTATAACTACTATATATAATATAAAAGTGTATATATAGATGACTACTTGAATATTCGGCACATCCCATATATATATTATAATACTATTATATATAATCATAAATGTGTACGGTATAATAATATATATATTCTTGCCCTTCATGAGATAATAGTATAAGATTATTTAATTTTTTTTTTATATATTTATATTATTCATATATATATATATAACCATATATATTATGTATATTAATATATATAAAAATTATAAATTATAATTTATATAGGACACATTCAGATCATTAATAAATATCACATATATTATATATGTATAACTTAACTTAAAGTTATAATTGTCAATCTAATAGTATAAAATTAATTATATTATTATTTATATAAAATTATAAATTTAATAATATGCTAGATAGATAATAGATTTTAATATATAATAGCATATAATAATATAAATTTTATAATATATAAACAAATAGTATTATACGTATTTATAATAATTATAAATTATAGAATAATAATATATTTAATATATATAATATATATAATAAATAATTTATAATATAAATAAAAGTAAAAGAAAACTTTAATACATAATACAATTTCATTATTGATATATAATTAGTATATAATATATAATAATATCTAATATATATTTATTATATGAAAATATAATTTAATACATAATTTAATAATACAGTATATATATTAAATAATTAACTGAATAATATACTATAATATATTATATATATATATAGCACCTGAAAATTAACTTATATATAATATATAATAATATATAAATAAAAAGAGTATATTATTATATATGTATATATAATGAATTATATTATAGATCTAATTAATATATATATATAATACTTATATAATAAATATAATATAATAGAATATATTATATATATTAATATATTCAATATTATATATAATAATATATGTTATATATACTTTACTGTTACTTATATATATATTAATATATTTCTAATATAATTTATATTATTAATATAGTATAATATAATATTTATATATATATATACGTTATATATATAATAGTATATATATAATATACTTATATCATATAGTTATAGTATATATATATATTATGTTAATATATAAGATAAGACACTATATATATATATATAGTTATATATTTTGAAGTATAAAAAATATATATTATATTATATATATATAATAATGAAGGTAATATAATATATCATAAATATATATATATATAGAATTATATATTATTATATATTTTATTATATAATATATTTTAAAAATATAACCTATATATATAATATATGTACGTAAAATACCTTTTTTAATATAAAGAAAGGATATATAAATAACATTAATATACTTTTTATAAGGAGTACTAGTAACAACTAAAACTATAGATGCCACCTTTTACAACCTTTGATGGAATAAACTTTGCTTTTACACTTGGGTTTTACACTTTGCTTTTATACTTTGCTTTTACACTTTTGCTATTTACCACTCAGCTTTACACTCTGGCTCTTTTACACACTTATGCTTTTACACTCTGCTTTTACACCTCTGCTTTTACAACTCTGCTTTTACACTCGACTTTACACTCTGCCTTTACACTCTGCCTTTAACACTCTGCTTTACACTCTGACTTTACACTCTGCCTTTACACTCTGACTTTACACTCTGCCTTTACACTCTGCCTTTACACTCTGCCTTTACACTCTGCCTTTACACTCTGCCTTTACACTTTGCTTTTACACTCTGCTTTCACACTCTGGCTTTACACTTTTGCTTTTAACTTGCCTTTACACTTTGGGCTTTTACACTTCGCTTATTTACACTATTGACTTTTAACATATTTTAATGCTTTTTGCCATTTTTTTTCCACTATTTACTTTTAAGCTTTGGTAAATTATTACTGAATAATTTTTTTTTTTTGTTTATTTTTTTTTTTTTTTATATGTTTTTTTGTTGTTCTGTTCTTATCGGCCGTCGGATATCACATTTTCAACACTGTAAAGAGAAATGTTTAAGACCTCTAAATACAAATGACTCCTTCTGTGCTCTTTAATGGTGTACACCCTGAGCTACTCCTCGGATATTTCTACTACTTTATTTTATAATAATGCTTTTATTTATAATTATATTGTATATAATTTTTTTTTTTTTTTTTTTTAATTTTTTTAACACTTGGCTTTTACCACTTCTTTTAACACTCTGCTTTTACATTCTGCTTTATCACTCTGCTTTTACACTTTACATTTTTAACACACTGGCTTTTACATCTCTAGCTTTTCACCTGTGGCTTTTTACAACTTTGGCTTTTACATTTTGGCTTTTACACTTTTCCTTTACAACTTTGCTTACCTTTGCCTTACCACTGTTGCTTTTACATTAATGAGCTTTTACGCTTTGCTTTTCGCTTTGCTTTTACACTTTGACTTTATAAAACCTTCCTTTTACACCTTGCTTTTTACACTTAGCTTTTACAATTTGCTTTACACTTTGCTTTTATCTCGACTTTCGCTTTTTTACATCTTTGCTTTTACACTCTGCTTACACTCTGCTTTTACACTCTCTTAGCACTCTGCTTTTTAACACTCTGGCTTATATGCACTCCACTGCTTTTACACTCTGCTTTTACCATCTTTTGGCTTTAAAACATACTTTAACACTTTGCTTATCACTTTTGCTTCTTACATCTTTGCTTCCACTTTGCTTTTACACTTTGTCAATAAAATATAACGTTTTTCTATCCAAATTAATACTCTTTTTTTCTTCATCCTTGGGTTTACAAAACTTCAGCCTTTTACACATTCAAGTTTACACTCTGCTTTTACACTTTGCTTTTACCTTATTACTTATACAACTTTCTTTGTTTTTACACCTTTTTATACACCTTGCTTTTACACTTTGCTTTTCACTTTGCTATTTTTACCTTTTGTTTTTTATAATTTGTCTTTTTACATTTGGCTTTTACACTTTGCTTTTTTTTTACACTTAACTTTTACACTCAGCTTTTACACTCCGAATTATTGTAACCTCGCGACCCCTTTTTTACATCTGCTGCTTGTCCATCACCTCTGCTTCTAACTACTCTGCTTTTTACACTTGCTATGTTAACAGCACTTTCCCTTTTACACTTTGCATTTACACTTAGCTTTAACCAATATATATATACTAAATATAATATATATATATATATATATATATATATATTTATATATATATAAATATATATATATTATATATATATATATATATACATAAATATCTCATTCGAATCCGAGTCTATTTTTTGTTTTCTACAGGATTGTCAAAAAAAAATCATTCAGAAAAATACAAAAAATAACAGACAAACTTAGAGATAAAATTTTCATCACATTTTGAGGATCTCGAGTCACAGGGTCGGCTTGTTATCGAGCCAATCAAAAGATTCATATTATACTGCATTGGCTCACACTAGAGAACGGCCATAGCAGAAAATAAGAGGTTGACTCCCCGAACATTCAAAAGCACTAGATAATTTGATGAAGAATATGGGTTAACAAAATTTTAATTTTCGAGATGAGAGTCAGTATAATTAATTATGAAAATATTTAATAAATTCAAATATTTGTTCAATTAACTTTTTAAATTAATAAAGAGCACCTTAGATTAAAATTCAATTTATAAATGCAGTTTAAGCTTAATCGGGGAAAGTCAACACTACACACAAATTTTTAACTTTTTTTGCTGTCCTTTATCATCGCAAAATATGATGAGTTCTGAATAAAGCCAAAGGTGCTATGTACATTTTAATGAAATCAGAAAAGTTCAATCATCCTCTGTTACCGAGTTTTATTTCTTTAGTAAATAAGACACCTACCTTCTATTTATACACTATTGGTTAAATAGAAGTTTGAATTATAATAGCAAGCACACACTAAAGTTGATTTTTTTGGTCGTTTCCTCTTTTAGGCATCTGTTGGTTGGTGTGTCCCAGATATGAGACCAGCAATATTCAGCAAGCATACTTTTCATTCCATCGCCACTGAAACGCTTTTCAAACATCATAGAGATGCCCTGGTGAAACCTTTCACCAATGCTCATCACTAATCGAGCGCCAAGGTTGGGGGAAGAATTGTCCAGATGCGAGTGCATATAAGTGTATTTTAAAAACATATTGCAACCTATAATCATGAAAGATTCATACCATTTAACGTACAGATATTTCATAGTTTTTCCACTTTCTCATTTCAAGAGATACCATGAGCACACTGATTGAATGCTAGCCAGGCGCTTTTGTCCTTCAACATAAAAGAGTCGTAAATCATTCTTAGTTATTCCTATTTCGATACTCTCCCATCTCAGGTAAGACTTCTTTAATTTGGGCAGCATATATTGGAAAAACCGCACTTCATTTTATCTTGTCCTCACTTAAATTTGTGCATTTAGTTTTCTTGAGCTGTAAGAATGCCACACCATCATTTGTAAAGAAGCTTTTAGGAATGAATATTGCAGAACCAAAAAATTAAGTCCGTTGGCTTGGATGGAAGAAAAGATCAAACTTCGAATTCACAAGTGGTTTATGTTGATATGTTTATTATGGTCCAAGATTGAAATCAATGTCTTTGAGGCCACTTTGTTTCCGAACGATAGTGATATTTTCTGCCTCGGTCTGTGCAATTTGTCAGAGGAAGCAGCAGATATTTCTGTTGTGTATTCGCACCTGTTCCATATACCTAGAGAATTAAATAGACATACATAGATCTTCAGGTCCCTACATATGATGTCAATTAATGTTACTGTACTCAACTAAGGTTAAGCATAGAACTCATAACTTCGTAACGTTTCCTTTGTATTGTAGAATATGCTACAGGAACAGACCTCAAAAACGAATCACACACACACACACAACACACATACACACACACCCATATATATATATATATAGAGGGGATATAGGTAGTAAGTATATATATATATATATATATATATAAATATCGTAATTATATTGTATATATATAAAAAATACATGTGTTAATGTAATATACCAACTCGATTGTAATATTATTAATAAAAATTATTTAAAAAATTACATAAAAAAATATAGAGAAAAAATATTATATTTTTAATATTTAACTATTTAAGAAAAATAAAATTGTTCTACTTTATTATAAATAATAATAATATATGACTATATATACTATATATATATATATCATATTATAGTATAGTAAAATATATATTATATAACATATAATAGAATATAAATAAATATGTCTTTTTGTTGATTGTGATCAGTTACTGGCGAGGGTTTTCTATGCGGAGTACGTTGAGCAAGTTTCTTGCGTTCAAGAGTCGCACTTGGTCGAGCTACTCACTATTTGCTATGCTACTCATTATCCCCTATTTATAATACTCTACTCACTACTCACATATAGTCTAAATATCTATTTGCTATCTTTAAAATTGTAAGACTAATATAGTTTATATTTCCAAATAGAATGATTAATACATAATTATATATATATATATATAAGTACTAATACTTTTACTATACACAGGACATGGGTTGGAAAAAAAAACAAAAACCAATTGGTTTTTTTTTAAATAAACCAACTACCCCCACAAGGCGATTTTTGAATTAATAGTTATGTATGCCACCACCAAAGATCATAATGTGGTTTTTATTGTTTTTAATAGTTTAAAGGCAAAAATCATTACTGGGAACTTTTATACACATGTGCTAACACATATTTAAATTCCTTAATAAATTTCTTTAGAATTAATAATTTCAAAATTTTTTGATAACTGTAAACTAGTATAAAATTATTATTCATATCATTTTAGTTTGCACAATAAACTCGTAAAGTAAAATAAGAGGGTATATTATAAATATATAATCATGTTCTGAAAAACGACTTTTTAATTTTTGTTACTCGCTGTTTGCTTTTGCCTACAAATATAAGAAAAAAACTATTATTAACAATAATAAAATATAATCATATGGCTAATAGAATACCTACATTTACCTTAATTTTTCACTACTACGCTAATATATTACAATAATATATATTTATATTTATTAATATGCTAAATATAATATATTACTATAGATGATATATATATAAGTATTTTCAATTAGATATATACGACAATTTATCTACAAAGGTATAAATACAACAATACAAAAATTAATTTAAAATATATTATATATAGATTATAATTATTAGTGTACATATATTAACAATATATAATTATAATATATTATATATATAAGTACTTATTATTATTAAATTAATATCATTAATCTATATAAAAAATGGGGGATACTCATATATAGTTACACGTATTTAAATTCTACTCACTATAAGATTTTTTACACTATAATATTATATATATATATATATATATATGTCATCATAACTATAATGTTTTTATTATGTAGTACATTGAAATAATATGCCATATATATATATAATAAGTATATATTTTGATAATAATATTAATTATATTATTATTGATTAATAATATATAAAAAATATATTATAATTAAATATATGGTAGATAATATATATATAAGACTGGATAAAAAATTATATAATTTCTTAGTTAATTCTAATAAATAACATATGATATATATATATAGATTACAATATATATTTTTAAAAATAGAGAGAGGAGAGAGAGAGAGAGAGAGAGGAGAGAGAGAGATGAGAGAGACTGTGTGCATCTTTGAAGTCATTGGCGTTGTGTATCAATTAAGAATTTTATACCTAAAAACTAATTACCTACTTTCTGTTCCCCAATTACTAATTTTAGAAATAAGACTCAAAAGTTGAAATACCCTTTCAAATATTTTAGGCCCTGGAAGAAGTTCCTGGCAATATGCTTATTATTTTATGTATGACTTCTCATCTAATTTTTTTCTAAGAGATCTGTACCAAGATGGAAGGAGTCACTGCTGAAACAGAGACTCATCAAATAGGTAAAACTTTTATGAAATGGAGGAGAATTTGCTCTCAATTTTATTTCATAAATTTCCACTGCTTTTTGAATACTCATCCTCTGGAAGTACTGTGGTCTGATATTTGGGTTAAAATATATGCCAATAAGTGAGCTCTGTTACTGCTGATGATACCTCCTTTTACTTTTGTTTTAAATCTGTCTGTTGAGTGGTGGATTAAGCTGTTTCTAGCTCCATATTCATAATTTCCAATATAAACATCAATACATACAAACTCTCACAATGGCTCTCTATGGATTGATGTCTGTTGGCCTTTACCACACTCCACTATTATGGTTTTATTTAATATTGATTTTGAAATGTGGCAATCGAGTGCTGGTATATGTAAATGAACATTTCGATACTCAAAGAGCTCGAGAATATAAACTTATTCATTTTTTTAGAACATGTTGAATCTACAAAATTGAAAATAAATAATATATACCCTCTCTTTATTTTATTATATATATTATATATATATATACTGGTATATTTAATATAAATATATAATTTTATATTTACTTTATATAGTATTAATAATTATATACCATCATTCTCACAAATATAAAATCACGCAGAAATTTTTTCTTTTATTGCCTTTCAGTTATCTCTCTTCGATTGAAAACTTGCAGTAAACCAATATCAAAATGCTAAAGAACCAAAAATAAATACATTTTTTAAATATTTTATGCATGGTTATTTTATGGTTTAAATAAACCATTTGTTTTTTTATGTGGTTTAACCATGGTTTTAAATCAATGGTTTAAACCAAATGGTTTACCATCCCACCCTAATATATAATATATATATATATATCATATAAATATACATTATTATATATATAATTTAATTATATATATATATATTTTTATTACTAACAATATATTAATATATATATATATTATATATATATATAAATATTACTGTCATTAACATTTATATTATTAAGATATTACCTATATAATCTATATATAATATATAATATATTATATATATTATATATCAATATTATTGTTAAATATATATTAATAATATTATTATTATAATTATATATTTATATTATATATATTATATATTATATAGAAGTATATAAATATATATATATATATATATATATATAATACATTATATATATATATATATATTATATATATAATATATATTAATATATATATATAATTATAATATTATATATATATATACCATATAATTTATGTTAAGATTAAAACCGTTATAACTTGTAAAAATACCTACAATATCTTGCTTCTTTAGTTTAAGAATCAAATAAATACATGTGTTAACATCATTTCTGCCGTTGTAAAATAGAAAACATCGTACATCCTAAACTTTGTTATTTATTTGTATTTTTTATTTTATGTTAGTTTTAATTTTTATTTTGTTACTTTTCATACTTGAAATTTGCCCCTGATTCCAAAAATTATTCAATTTTGAGTGTAGCTAATACGCGTTGTTTTTTAACTATTTGCGTCGCCTAATCTGGAGGAATATATATATATATATATATAATATTATATATTAGTAATTAATATATATATACTAGATATACTATATATATTTTATATATATATGTATATATATTATCCGTGATTTTCTATTTAGTATTGTATATATATTTATATATATATATATATTAAATTTAATATCGGACTATAATAATCTATTATAAATCGAATATTCGAATTTCTTTATTCTGGCGATAAATATTGACAGGCGATATGAGTTTTAAAAATAATTGATTATATCGATTTATCGATATTTATAGAGATATTAGGGCATCCCTAAATGTTTCTCTTTTTTACTCTGCGTAATCGATTTCTTGCAACTCTGTAAATATCCCTCAGAGGAGACGTACACATGAGTCCCTTGCGCTGACTCCAATGAAGTACGATGAGTATAAATTTCGACTATTGTTAATAATTACCGTTCTTTTGTATTCCACAATTTTTTAATGCTGTTGACTTCACTTTGAGAATTAATTTGTATGAGTATCATTAACAATATATGAAATAAACATTTATCTGCACCATGAAACTATATCAAAGGACCTAAATCTATATATTATATATATAATTGACTTGATATTTATATATATATATACTATATATATTACATATATCATATATCATAATATAATATATATATATATATTATATATATATATATATATATTCAGGATATATAATATAGTATATAAATTATATATATATATTAATATATATATATATAATATAACACTATAGATATATATATTAAGTTATAATATATATATTATATAAATATTATATATATAATATATATAATATAGTAATATTATATATTATATAATATATATATACACTTTTTTGGTATTTGTGTGTGATTGGAAATGTTACAAATACCGAAGTTATATCGCAAAGATGTTCCATTGCCGCCGAGTTTAGAACTTGCAGGTGGAATCTCTTCTCTCCTTGCAACTCCTCCTCACTTCAGTATTTACTGACGGTTCTAAACGGGAACATGTGGGCGCATCTGCTGTCTTTCCTGACCGAAACACTTTTCCATTACCGTACCCCTCATGGAATGGCTTCAATTTTTCACGCAGAATTTATGGACTATTAATGAATTGTGCTTCTGGCGAAATCTAATCCTTAACCAAGATAATTTATGTCATATTATTCTATGGTTTGCTTCAAGCGTGACTACAGCGCTTAAAACCCCTTAATTCTAAAACACAATAGGGTCATCTGCGTTGCAGCAATTTCTTTGAGGCTGGCTCCATTCCCGCACAATGAAACAATTATTTTTATGTTGGAAACCCTCTCAATGTAAGGGGTAACTGGCGATGAAATCGCTGAGACACAGAGAGGTCCCAAAAGGCCACCATCCTCTTTTCGACTAATAATGTATCCAAGGTCAACTGCCCGGAGCCATTCACAAGGCTACCTCCCATCATCCTAGTTATTATCCTGCTCTTCTCCTACATTGTGCGGTTTCGATATTAATCTAAGGCAAGTATGCGCTGGACGAATGTCAGTAGAGGAAATGCGAACTTTAGAAAATAAAAGCTGATCATCGGGGAGTGTATCTTCCATCCCACCACTAAAAACACTTACACACGAGGTGACACTTGCCACGCCTCGATTGGCCACATACCAATTATCTACTCGCAACAGTACAGTATATGGGTTACGCTAAGTACCCCTCCCATTTGCAAACTTTTGTCGAAGTCAACCTACCGCTACTGTTCGCAAATATCTTCTATTGATGTGTTCCCAGTCTGGACTTCTATTGCGCGCCGTCATTTTCCTACTTTATACATTCCATAAACACCTCACCAAAATGATTATTCTCCATAATTCTTTATCCGAATATTCCTCATTTGAAGTAAATGACTCCATTTTCTTTGTTTCCACAAATAGTGAATAATTCTTCAAATTTTGATTTTGTTACGTAATCTAGGACTTATAATGCAAGGATGTACTTTTTGTTTAAGTTTTTTGTTTAATTTTTAATTGAACCTCGGAATATATCATATTCTCTATCAAGATCTTCTTATGAACTGTTGTGAATATGTATTGCTACTACCAGAGAACGCCGCCCAAGGTGTTGAATTTTTCAACCCACTGTGGCCGGCTTCTTGTGAGCCGTGGTGGGTCATTACTGAAAGCTCAAAAAAAAAATAAAAATAAATAACAATAAGAAAAAGTCCCTATATACTATAGCTCAAATGCTTTGGTCGAGCAGCACTCACACACTAAACCAGGAGTAATCACTAATAAGGAATTATAATTAGTATATATATATAAACAATTAGTATATTATATATACGATATTATATATAATATTATATATGTATTATATATATACTATAATTATATATATATAATATATATATTATATATTTATTATGTGTGTTGTATGTGTGTGTTTTGTTGAGTAGGTGTGTGTGGTATAAAAAAAATATTTGTCCTTCATTTCGGTATTTTGTTTATTGAAAAAAGTACGTTCGGGAATATTGCCATTATAATGTTAGCGTTTGGTTTTTTGTTTTATTTATATTTGCTTCCTTTTTATTAAAAGAATCCCCTCTAGACGCCTTATCCCATATAATAATCACGTTTAGTTTAATACCTTTACTCATCTGGAATAATATTTTAAATATACAAAATTATAATAAAGTGTATAAATTAGACCAATATTGGTTTATCCAAAATCTAAATAAAAATTAACAAATACAGTTTTGTTTTATATTATTGTTTATATTTTTCCATATATATAGTATAATATATATATAATATAGTAATTACTATATCATTACATATAAATAATAATATAAGAGTATATATATTATGTATAGATCAAAGTATGATGATTATAACTCACACTAGTATAAGTTATAAAAATAAATACTATATAATTCTATATAAATAAAAAAGTTTATTATTATTAAGACTTCTTTTAATTATATTTAGTTTATATTACTTATGTATATTATATATACTATGCTATGTTCTATACCGTATTGTATATACTACTAACCGAGTAAAATCCCATATTTTTTAAGCATTTTATCAATTTTATTTTATAATATAGAATTTGAAAAAAAATAATATATATACTATTATATATATACTCTATAAGTAAATATATATAATATTTATAAGGTATAATATATATATTATATGAGCCGACTACTATATATATACTATAATATATAATAATATATATTAAATACTAATATAATATATATATTTTAATATATATATATATATATATATATATATTATATATATATAACAATAGAGAAAAGTTGCTTTATTTCTGAATGAAGTTGTTCTGTAGTTGTTCTAGGAATAAAATAACATAATCAATAAAATAAAGAAAATATAAAATAAAATATGATAAAAATTTATAAATAAAAAACAAACATTCAGTAAAAAGAAAAAAAAAAATATAATATATATATAAAAATATTATAAAGAATAAATATTCTTCCTAAATTGTCAACACGTCATTACTAAAAATCAACTCTTTCAATTCTATAAAAATAAAGTATGAAGTTTTACAAAACTTGAATATATATTATTTTTTAATTAAAAAGCATCATAATTACTGCTATTAAATTAATAATTTTACCATCGATATTATGCACAAAATTTAATTGGAAATATATTAAAAATTTCGACACAGATGTTTTTTATCGAACAAAAGTGTTTTGTCAAGTTTTCTTTTGAAGAATCTTTCCGGATTTCGATATTTTGGAAAATTAAAAACGTTTGAACTTCTGAGAAACCATAGGCTTCGCAGTCAAATGTGAAGTTTCTGAAAGCTTATTAAATTAAAAGAGGAAGAGGATGCGAAACTTTACATGTTGAATAAGTTTACAGGTAAATATGAGCATAACATTTAAGCTCTAATAAGAAAATTGGAAAGAAAAGTGATAAAGAATCCATCAAAGCTTGACTTAACCTGACTTAACCTAACTTGACCTAACCTAACCTAACCCATCCTAACGCTCGCGGCGGGCTGCACATTTTTTGATGTTGTGTCGACCCCTTTTTTGCTTACACATTTTTCCTTTTTTCCATTTGGGCTAGTCCCCAAATTTACAGGTAAATATGAAGCTATAAATTTAAGTTCTAAATAAGAAAATTGGCCAGAAAAGTGACAAAACTGCTTGTAAAGACGAATCGTACAAGTTCTATACTAGAAGAAAGAGATTTTCAACTAAAGAGTACAGAAGAACAGTGTCCTTTGTAATAAAGACAGTATAAGGAGACAGAAGTAACAGGTCGACGAACTGAAACAGATTTAGAGATTCAGTAAGAGGCGGAGAATTGCGTGAAAATTTTTTCGAACGCGTCTCATAACACCAAACATGAGGACTAGCCCAGATGCTCGACAGGGAAAAAGGTGGACAGGTCAAATGATCAACACCACATCACCTGCCGCAGGTGTTGGATAGCTTAGGTTAGGTTAGTAAGGTTTTTTAGGTTAGAGTATTCGCAGGCGTTCGGATAGCTTTGGTTAGGTTAGGTTAGGTTAGGTTAGGTTAGGTTAGGTTAGGTTAGGTTAGGTTAGGTTAGGTTAGGTTAGGTTGTACTGTAGATTTTGCCCTTCAATATAAATCACAATTTAAATTTTCAAAACGAGTAATAAATTGTAAATATATTAGTTGCCAATATAAATTGTAAATATAAATTTTAAATTAAAATTTATATTTAGGAAAAACTTCTTCTTGTGGAAGACCGAAATGTAACAGAGACAAGGATAAATATCGATAAAAGTAACTTTGGAAATCAAAGTTTGTGCCAGACTTCTTCCAAGAGGCTTAGATATGTATATTGTACTTGTCAGAAGATTTCTAATATATAAGCATAGAAACGTGGAAACTAAATAAATAGAGAAGATAAAGAATATATCGATAAATAGAGTCAGATCACTTGACGAAAGTCAATAAGCTGGTATAATTATATGAATTAACAACTATAAGATACGAACTTAAGATATATATACAAATTTTGTTCATGATCTAATGAATTAGTGATTTGAATATCCTGGAAGTACTGAAGTATATAAGGTTATAAAGATATTTAAATGCTTGAAGGGGGCCCACCTTTATTCACACATGTTAAATCAGTTCACGCTTTCATGGAAAAGGAATGACCCAACTGGGCAAGTAGAAATAAAACAGTTTACCAAATCAGTGTACACTTGAAAGTATAATTATTTATTATGCGTTGAATAAAGTTCTAGTTATATTAGAATCTGCTTTAGCTATACGTCCTGAGAGGAAGTTTGTTACTATTTCTTTATATTTTAAGTCTATATTTAAAGCTACATAGATTATTATCTTTGTAAAAAATATACTTATAATCTATAAATTTATACTATGTGCTATGGCATCTTAATAGTATCTAGGAATTATTAAGTTGAAGCGTGATGAAATTATAGGAATATCCTCTTAAAGTTAGGAATAGGAATTTAGAGACAGTGATTCAAGATAATATAGATGCCTCTTGTTGAATAATAAAACTGTTAAGTGTGTGTAATTCGGTTATAATAATATTAAGTTCTAAAGATGTGGAGAAAGGATTATAAACTCAACGATTGAGTTAGAAAAAAACATGAAGGAGAGAGAACAGTAAGAATTCATTTGGAGCATTTTCCATCCTTAGGAGTAAATTAAAATTTTGAGCTGTCTCTATAGAACGAATAGATTTTAGAAAAGCTCAATCGTTGGTAGGGTAGAGTATTACTGCAACGGATTTCCTGTGAGAAAGAATCTGTTTCTCACTAATAATAGATTTATCAGAAGGTACTGTTCCTAATAACTAGGTGCTAAACAAGCTTAGGCCTTGACAGGTTGAAGAGGATGGCGTGCGAATAACTCATAGAAAAAGCTGACTGAAGCTAAGCCACAGTCTATAATGTTTTCTTAGTATCTTAAATAGAAAAAGAAAAAATAAAAGGAATGTAAAATTTCATCTAGTAAAAACCCAATTGAATTTTATATTCGTCTTCCAATTTATCTCGATTTTTATTCGTTTGCTAAATATTTTGTCATAATTTCTTTACTTACCATATAAGGGTATTCTGATAGACTATATATCTAGCAGGTTTTTTTTCTTTTATGTAGTTCATAAGATAGGAGTCATTTTACTCTGTATTGCGTATAAATAGCGCCTATACATTTAGCATGCACTGCAATTGAACTTAGCCTTTGGAAAGTATATACGCATTCCGAAATTGGTGAGGTATGTATAGAGGGATTAAAATCGTTTTAAGTACGAGCTGTCTAATATGAGGGAAGAAGACTCTATAAGACGACAGTCTGCGAGGTTAATCTAGAGCGTGCTAAACAGAATGAATTGAGACGCGAGGACACTTAACGAGCACGCGAACTTCGCTCTGGCTTGAGGATTGGGGAGAATGTAGGCAGGAAATAGGATAGAAATCTTGTCAGTAATTGGGATATGGGGAAATGGCGCTAAGAAAAAATGTATTAGTATTACATAGGGGATTGAGTGTGGTAGATTAACAGATCTCTTAGTGTATTCTTAACAGGAGAGTTTTAGCGCATTCTAATCACGAGCAGAGGATAGGGCTCCGACACATGTTATATGTTATACTTCGAGGGGTATTCTGAAGGTGATTAGAATGGGGTTGTAGTATTACGGAGGTCTACGAGTTTCCGTGGGATTTTTGGGTCATTTTTCTTTAGCATAAACTTGGACGATCGTAAGATATAGAAGCCACAACTCCTCTCACTACGGGATTGATTAACGCTGAGAGTGACGATCTCACATAGGATGTATAGTTCTAGGAAGATAGATGAGAACACTGAATAGGTAGAACAACTTGCTCCTGTGATATTCTTCAATTCAGTGGATATAGGATAGTAGCGATGATCCAGTTAGAAGTGTATCTCTTGAAGATAGAAGAGAGATGAGATTAGAGGAGAAGATGAAGGGATGAAGATTAGATGAGGGAGACGATAGAGATGGAGGAGAGAGAGCGAGAGAGAGATTAGCACGAGAAAGTAGCAGGAGGAAGAGAGACGAGAGGAGGTCTCAAGAACAGAGAGCCCAAGTAGTATTATATGTGGGGTTTTGGAGGGTGAATACGGCAGTGATACCAAGAACTAAGCGAACATATAAGCTTGGTGCCAAGACGTAGGCTTTTTTTCTGATCTAGGTAAGCTTCTCGGGATATTTCGCATCCTAGCAGCATCACACTCTCGTAAGAGATCTGTACTTTATCTTGTGATCCGAGCGGAAACGCAAACGTGGTTGACCTTTTGCCTCAGAAGCATTAGGGATATGATTTAGGCGGAAGACTTCCACATATCTTCGAGCTGTGAGAACTATGAGATAATTTTGATCATGAATGGGCCACATAATTTTATGTGTAGTGAGACAGAGCATATATTTCTAGGAGGTCTACGAAGAGGCTCAGCCAATTTGGCATTGTATCTCACTCTCTAAGCAGGCTAGAAATTCATCAGATGTGCCAATTGGAAAATCTAAGTGCTAGTTAATTTGCGGAGGCTGCTTGTTGGAGACAGAGATATACATAGTAACTAGGTAAAGGCTGCCTTGTGGAGACCTTTCTAGGTAAGATAGTCGATTCACTTTTGAAATCTTCGATCAAGATAGTTTGATCATAGATTGATTCTTACATATTTTTCAGTGCAATTAGCAATAACTTCACGCTTCTGTGATGTGATCTCTGTTGTAGTTGCATACGATGAAAATGATAGTCCGTGAGACTAGAGAACGAGAGAGAAGTGACAATCGCAAGATCGAGAGTGATGCAATATTTCACAAATAGATATTTGGTTATATTTTAGATATTTCTTGATACTTCTGTCGCATACAAGAGAAGAGGGAGATTAACTATATATCAGGGAGATTTAAGAACAATATATCAGAGAGCTTAAACAACCAAACTCTATTGTTGCAAAAGAGAAGGCTGAGTGATACTCTTCTTGTATTCTCGCACATAGTCATGTATTAGAATAGGAAATAGGAAGTAGCTCGATATATTTATGATTTACTGTCGTAGCATGAGTAAAATTAGTCTTATAATATGCCACAATGTTATCATTATACAAAAAATCGGGTCGGCTCTTAGAGGTCAAAATCGGTGAGGTGAGCTCAATATTCGATGGAAATTTCGTTGGGTATAAGTTTGATACCAATAGATAATCACTATCTGGTCAAACATTAAAACGCGACGTATGGTCATTTCCTTCGCGTAGCGTACTAATAATTTCGGATAGATTTGATCCAGCATATTTCTGCATACTTTCATCATTCTTCGTGGCAGAAAGGTATACTTCTAGAGAGGTTTACTTGTCTCGTGAGAGATGTCAAATCTGTCATAGGTAATGGTACGAATATACTGATTTATCGCACTAAATATCGGAAGCATAGTGTCTACCACTTTGGGATGAGCTACCTGGAAAGGGTGGGTCACTTGAGGAATTCTACAGTGCTTGACGTGGTCGTGCCGAAACTGGTGCTAAATCAGTAAAATCGACGGAGAAGGGCTTCTGTTGTTAAATACTCGCTATTGACCAAGAGAACTTGAATATTCTTTTAATCATAACGCCTGCTAAAATCTCAGGAGTGGAAGAGAGTAATCGATAAGAAGACCCAAGGAGGTTCACATTTTGTCTCAGTTGTGTCACGTCATGTTTTCACTAGAACTAAATTCGTTAGGAGAGTATTTGCACTTAGTGTTTGAATTCCTTCATACATTTTCTCCTTGTTTTCATATATAAACTCTTAAGAAGAAGAGATCATCCGGAATAAAAATAGATTGTGATTTAAATAATACCTATGTAACTAAACTTTATTAAATCAATCATAAGGATATCATATCAAGTAATAAGAAAATAAACATTTTCCCACTGTAATGATCGTCAAGCTGCAAGAAATCTTACATATGTTTTCAGATATGCGCAGGATCAGCAATCTGATTGATATACTCCTGCACTACAAATAATAAAAAAACCGTTATACTTAAGTATAAGATATCACTAAGTTAATCGAGATCATCCTATTAGAACTTATTTAAAATATATAATAGAATATATCCCTTATATAAAATGGCTACTTATATATACCTCTTATATCGATATTTGTATTCTCGAGATATGTCACGTCTTGATAAAATGCAGAATCGTTAATTAATGTGGCTTATTAATAAGAGGAAATTCAATAATGAATAGTTGGAGACACATAACCGAATAAAATTAATACTTTTGTGACATTGTCAATAGATTTTATATATTTCTGAAGAGAAATTATTATTCGTTATAAATAAATTATTTTGTAAATAATAAATTAGCTATTATTATAATATGCGTTCCCATTTTTTGGGACGAATAAGCGGTTCTTATCTTTAATGGATATCCCATTTTATACGGGTATAACTTCGTATATACCTAGTATATAGGAGAATATAAATAAAATATAGTAAATATAGGTTATATATATATATCTATGTAACATAAATAGATTTTAAGTTGAATCATCGGGGATTGATTTATTTAATGAGGCTAGGTAATTATATATTAATATAATATATATATATAATATATATTATTATATATCAATTATTATATATATTATAACTATACTAAATATATATTATTATATTATATATATCACTATATTACTATATACTTATTATATATATTATATATATAAATTAATATATATTATATATATATACCTCAGTATCTTTTATATTTAATTATATTAAAATAATATATTAAGTTATTATAATAATTATATAAAATATATATATATAATATTATATATATATATTATATATATATATATGTAAAATAATAGTATTTAATACTCACTATAGCATAAGTTAGGCGTGGAGCTTACGACTGATATGAGTGGGTAACTACGAGGGAGTAGTGTAAAACTAATTTATTTATTATCCTCACTATTATAATTACTAACTCAGTAGTATATATATAGGGGTGGGTATAGATACCGTGAGAGTAATAACCCCCGCGTACATCACTACAATATAATATACTATCTATATAAAAGATAGCGGGTAGGAAATCTTATATCATTTAAGACTCACTTTCCGTGAGGTGTACTGTAGTAGTAGAATATTAAAGTCTATCACTATTTGTTATCCCCGGTATAGGGCGTAAGAAGACCGATCAAACACTGTAAATTATCTGTCGAATATTATCCACTTGTGGGATAGTGCTCTCTTTAATAGATTAAATAAAAATAAAAATAAAATTAATATATATATAAAAAAAATATGACTTTTGAAATGAAAATCTAACATCAACGAAAACAACTATTTTCATATTATTTAGTGCTCATTTACACTTTCATTCATTTCTCATAAGAGTAGTGCGGGTATTATGTGATTATTAAGAAAAAATGTAAGTGGAAATGAACATATTTTACCAGATATATAATATAAGCAAATGCCTTCAATTAGTTCCTTTATATTTTTAGGTAATTTAATAACTATATATATAACTCATTTTACTTTAAATTTTAGTAACTTATAACACTACTTGAGACTAGTGGAACATTACGCTAATATATAATATAATTCTATTAAGAAAAAAGTGTAAGTAATGAATTTTGAATATATATATCAATATAAAGTAAAAAAATAAAAAATAAAATATAAAAAAAAAAAAAAACTCTTGGGTGGAAAACCCAAGCATTTTGATCATTATAAGTATGATAATTTGATCTTTTATATATAATCTCATATAATATTGATACACTCCACTTTTGTCGATACCTCTTTTTTATATGATACACTTATATATATATATTATTTTTATTTTATTTAGAGTGTATTTAGAGTTTATCTATTTTGTGTAACAGGTGTATAGACTATTATATAATTCCGATCATATTTCATTATATTATTCACAAAAAAGTATAAATTTTAATGAAAATTTTTACTTAAAGAAATGACATTTTCCACGACATAAATTCCTTATCAATACGTCTAAATATAATATAATTCATATACCATTCCATCATAATTTCTCTATAAGTGGAAATGAATATTTTTAGCAAAAGTCATATCTCTAAAGACTCCCAAAATAATCATGTTGGTATACTCATAGCTGAATCATTTTAGGACTTAAATAAGGTCAATAATATACACTTTTATAATCTATATATTTAATATACACTCATTATATAACTTTATAGAAACTTATACAAATTTACAATAATTAAAATTAATAATTATTATATATTGAGATAGCAGAGCTGGGGTTTATCATAATAGAGCTACTCGAGTCTACTTAAACTCCGATTCATTTTGTCTTGTATGGTCGCAGTTCGAAAGAGAGAGATAGACACAAAAAATGTGGGTTCTATTTGATTCTACGATATAAAGACTATTACTCGTTAATGAAATAATTGCGGAATAATCATATAATATATGGAGCAATGTCTCTTTCTTAGTAGCAGCTCTACTGATAGCAAATTATACAGAAAAACTGTATCTCTTAAAGTTTCTAGACTTTCATGGTGCTTCTTTCTTATACTAGGCGTTACATACCTCAATCGAATATAGCAAGTATGACAATATTATATTCGAGGCGATCTCACTTCCAGAATAGATAAATTGTATCTGTTTGCAATAGTCAATGAGGTGGTGTTTATTATCTCTAATCATCTTGAATTCTCAGTTATGACGCTCACACTAGTTGATCAATTGAATGCTATGGATGCGATTCATTGTGGTTCTTACTTTCACATATAACTCTCAGCCTAGATCTAGACATTATGTACGCATCACTCTTCAGACGGGAACCAACTAAGGAGTGATTTGAATTGCGTTAGTCTACTATTAAATGAAACTAGACTTAATTTTTGGTATCTTAAGAAGTATATATACCCTATTTTTATATATTATTCATTTTTAATTAATTTTCTTTTATATTTTAAATATTATATTCAATTTGTGAACATTTGTTTACTTGGACTTACATGGCGAGTATATACCGTCTCAGCTCCTAACGCTTGGAGCGAGTACACGGTTTAACGATAGTGTAACAATATATTTTTTTTGTTTTGCTATTGTTTAATTTAAATTAAATTAATATATATTATTTTATAATTTTTCTACTTGTATATATATATTGATAAATTATGATACTAACAATAAATATTATAAGTGTATGATTATTAATTAATTATGTAATTAAATATATATATTTATATATTATTAAGTAAACTATTTAATTATGATACTCATAATTATAATTATTTATAATTTTTATCTATTATTATTATTATATTATTTATTGTGAATTATTTTTCTATCTTTATACTTAGTTAGTGGTTTCTAATATTCATGAAACTATTAGATTTTTCAACTATCTATTTCAATTTATGAATAAGGACAAAATTATTTACCTTCTTCTTATATATGTTTTTGAGCTCTCATTATTAATATTATGTTGTATAGATATTAACTACGGACCCTCTAAAGGATTTTTTATTATTTTTATAATAATGAGCGTATTTATATAATATGATACTTCAATATATTATCAGGAAGAATTCTTTTAACTATTAAAGAATAACGCATTATATTTAACAAATAAATTATATTTATACTACTTTTAACATTATGAATTTTATATCCGTTTATATTAAGATCTTCAGTTGATTACTAATTATTATCATTATGTAAAATTATATCTACTACTTATAGACTATTATATTTCCATGAAGATTCATTATTGTTACATATGAATCAACTGTAACTCTATTATATCATTCAATTATAATTGAGTTGTAAATTTAGCTTTTCTTTAATATCTAAATTTGATATAATGACAAAACGCATAGACTATTAAAACTGATACTTTTGACTATCATAATAGAGAATACAAGGAGTGTAGCGCATTCCTTTGAGAGAGTAATAACATTTTTCTTCTAGACTTTTGTAACTTTTATAATAATTTCTTAAATGATATGTTATTATTTTATCTTCATACTTCGTTTTGTTATGATAGTCTTCTTAGATAAATAACAAATATTAGAAGAATTTATGTATCTGAATCTAATTTTACCAGACTTTTCACATTTATACAATCTTCCCATATAGATAAAAACAACTATCTCAGAATTATTTAAATATCCATATATCTTCCTGTAATGGTCCGTATAATAATATTTCTTCATTTTTTTTGAATATTTTTATTTTTGCATATAGATAAGATGGAGGAAGAAATTGTCCGTATTTTGTGGTCTGTAAGCTTCATGGCGCAGCTTAATTCATAGGTGCTCCAAAAACTCTGTCCCACAATAGAAAATAATAGGGGTAGGAATACACCACTTCCTTTCAATAGTATTATGATAGTAGTTACTCTTAATTTTGATCATCTTTACTTTATATTATAAGTGAATATAGTATTCTCGAACACTTCTTATAACATACTTTTCCAGTAAGATGTCATCCTTTTCTTGTATTATTTGGGTTTTGTGACATCTTAAGCTCATAAATTTTTATTACTTTTCGTTCTACTATATAAATTTTTATATCATATAAATCGCACTCTCAATGTTTATTTTTAGACATTCGTTGATTGTAAAATAATCTTCCACCAGCATTATGGGTCTCTCATATATTTGATCTGGAGAGACTCATATTGATATGACAATGCGATACGTTGGGTCGATTACGGCTTTTGGTAATACATCATTAATATATCCAAGATTCGCATTGGATCTTCGCCTTTCTCCTCGACCTTTTTTTGAAATAGTTTTCTGTGCCGAGTGATTTTGATCTCCAAACCCTATTTCAGAAGTCCACGTACTTATTCTTTCGAGATTTGTGTAGAGGTGAGGGAGAAGATGTTGCGATAAGTGTTTATTTTTTCGTGGTCGAATGTAATCATGGTTATGGGACGAAGGTGGAATGAAATTGAATTCACATAGAATAGCATATATATTATTCTGTTAGTTCGTGTTATTTGAGACTTAGCGAACATATATGTAATATTCTAGGAATTATGAATATTTCTTTCGTATTCTGCATAGTTTTGGATTTGTTATTGGAACAATTTTTAAAAAAAAGAGAACAATTATTTTGTTCGTAATTTGTTTTATAAAAGAATTCCTTCTTTTGAGTATACCGGAAAATTTCGAGAAAAAGATTATCTATATTGTTATAACAATTTATTCTATTTCTTAGTTGTTTTTAAGCAGCATGGGGATAAATGAGGGGTAATGACCGTCGTTCAGACTAAGTTAGTCTCAAAAGAAAAATAAAAAATTATAAGAAAGTGATAAGAGTATAATAGAGAAAGTAAAATTAAATAAAAAACCCGAGTCTAATAATAATAGTACTAAATCTCTATTGAACTATTGTATCAAGTCATATTTTGCTTATGACGACATCTTGGAATAGATGTGAAAAATTGTTTGAATAATATTATTTTGTATTTTTGCCATGATATGCCACAAAAGCCAACTTCAAATTATTCATAATATTATCCAGATGTAGTAAACTATTTCAAAAAATACGTATGATGTGCAGCATTTCTTGTGGTATTACTTTTATAAATAATTCTCTTTTCTGCTTTTTACGCATGAGAGAAAAATCTTTATATAAAAAATAATACTCTACATATATATATAGAGAATATAGTTTATATATATATCTTCCTTTTTTTTAAACAAATATATTTTGGTGTACACTCACAAATAAATTACTATCGAACTAATGCAAAATATAAGAAATTATGCTAAGGTAGAGAAATTGTGTCCCCGCTACATCCGACTACATAATGCCTGAAAATTTCATCCACTTCGCCCGAACAGGAAAAAAATTATCTGAAAAGAAAAGAAAATTCTGGAAGAATGACTACAGACACAGAAAAACACCAGAAAACAACATTTTAGAGGGCAAAAAAAGCTACAGTTTGGTGTTGATAAGGTTAAAGTCGGCTGATTATTCTGAATTTTATGTTCATTTTTAGGGGGGTTGAAAATTGGGCGTAGCACGAGCTAAATATTGGACCCTATCCTTCTTCAAATAGTCAAATGAAATTACATAGCATGATTTGGATGAATTTAACATTAATTTACTTGGACACATAACAATTGTAAAAGTCTCTTCGTTGCTTAACATTCTCCATATATTTGACACAAAGTTTCATACTATATGGGGGTATATATTAAATGATTCAAAACCACTGCATTAGAATACTAGTGTACAGAAATAAGAAGTACATATTGAATTACAACTTATTAAAATTAAAAATGATTTTTTTAATTAAATATTACAATTTCACCGTTAATATGTTTTAAGGTTTCATTCACTTCTTTATATTTTAACATAGAAATAAAATAAAGGAAACATGAAATTTTCAAGCTCGCTTTTTTTCATCATGTACTGTAAAAAATGTAAGGTTAAAAAAGGTCTGTGTATTTTTTTACAGTTTTTAAAACTATAAATAAACTGAGGTTAATGCTACCTAAGCACTACTACAAAATAAATAGTCTTACCATCAGCAAGTCTTTTCACATCATTTTCGTTACCAAAATAATTCATTTTCAACACTGGCTTCTCCAACGGATTATTGGACCTGAGAAGAAGTCTTCCACGACTTAATGGATGATTTAGTATAATGAGTATTGTAAACTCTTCTTTATTGGCGAGAGGAAGGTGTATCGCTTCGATGAGCTGCAAATAACACATAAATTATATTTTTTTATTAAATAAAGTAAAATAAAGTAAAATGAAATAAAATAAATTAAAATAAAGCATAAAAAAATAGGGTTAAAAATTATTAAATAATGTAAAGAAAGTAAAGCATTTTAAGCTATCGTTTATAAATCATGACAGAATACGAAAATAAGATAAAAATTACTGACATGATAACTTTATATATATATATATATATATATGTAGATATATAATATTATATATAATATTATGTAAATTATTATATATATATCATATTATATATATATATATAATATATATATATATTATATAATATATTTACATAATTATATATATAAATGTATGTATTATATATATTCATAATATATATTCCTATAATATATATATTATATACTATATATATATATATATTATATACTATTATATAATATATTATATATATATATATTATAATATATATATATACTATTATATCTTATATATATATTATATATATATATATATTAAATATATTATATATATATATAATATATATTGATATATATAGTGTATGTGTAATATATGTATATTATATATTATTTTATATTTATATATATATAGAATTATATAGATATTATATAGTATCTAAATATATATATATAATATATATTATATATAATTTATATATATATATATATTATTAGGATATAGGTATTAGTATTAGTATTTCAATATATAATATCGTATATTATATATATATTAGTAAGAAATATTATTATATATATATATATATATCTATATATATAATATGGTTATATATATATACAACACTATATATATATATATATTATATATATAATAGTTAGGACGTATATTATAGGATTTATCTATGATAATATATATTATATATTACTAATCTATATATAATATTATTAAAGCAGTACTATAATAGTATATAAAGTAAGGATAGTATACTATATTATTATATATATAATATATATATATGAGAATATAATTTGATAATATATATATTTTAGGATTTTATTATATATTTTATATTATATATATAT
>JABUQX010038617.1:30000-37500 GCA_015478945.1 Trachelipus rathkii
AGAAACTACTATTATCTTGTTTTGTGTTTCGAAAATGAAAAAAAAAAATCCCAAAATGCATTATTTGGCAAGTAAACTTTTCAAATTTAAGATGGATGATGCATTGTGAAACAAATCATAAATATAATACAACTGGCCAAAAACTTGCGTTCTTTCAAAGAGATTAAACAGCTCGGAGTTTTTTTTTTTTTTTTTTTTTTTTTTTTTTTTGTTTTTTTGAACAACTTTGTAATGTCATTGAATTAAACAATATTTATGCGTAAAAAAAAAAAAAAAAAAATACTACAATTTCGGAGGTTCTATTCTAAATAGAAATATTTCCTATATATATATATCTGTAAAAAAAAAATAAATTATGCAATAATTTTTCTATACCTCATCACTTAGCCGAAATATATTCGTACTGTTTTCTATGTACTGACTTGTAGATAATACAAAAAGTTGAAGGTCGGGATGGGAATCTCTAGGATCTTGGAATTTAGAGTTTAAAAAGGCAACGTCCATACTAAACCCCCCATCATCGAAATGTTACCTGGAATGATATATTAATATAATAATAATATATAATAATAATAATAATAAATAATAATAATAATAATAATAATAATAATAATAATAATAATAATAATAATAATAATAATAATAATAATAATAATAATAATAATAATAATAATAATAATACATGAGTTTTTTCATTGAAATTTTTGTGCCCTATGTAACTCAGCCAAAGAACTTTCAAACCTACATTTTACTTTCAAAATTCTAAATATATATTTTAAAAGAGTTTAAAAATTATAACTTCCTAATCTGTTTAATCAAGATTGATGTCTTCTAGTAAATCTTTCTTTATAATAGATAAAAAAGTAGACATAATAATCAGCATATTTATGTAAGATAATTACAATACCTTTTTGATACAAATCATATGTCATGTTTGTTAGCAGATTGTTGTACCGTTTTGAAGTGAAAGTTACAGGCTTGTCTGTAATGAATCTCATGGAAAATGAAGGGTGGTCATGAAGATTGAAACCAACTGGAAGATCTTTAATTAACGGAATCTGTAGAGAGGAATTTTTGTATGATCGTTATTCACTTAAAGTTAAAGAATTCTTCTGAAATATTGCTTTAAATACGCTCATTTTAAAAAAAAAAATTGTCGAATAACACTGTAACAAAAAAAGAAAAAAATTTGTCCTTGCTTTGAAAGCATTATTTCCTAATTGCTTCTGTGTAGAAAGCAAAGTAAAATAATATTGTTCAATTCCAACTTTATTTTGTTACTTTTACATCCCTGTTGTCAAACTGATCTATTTGCATTTCAGAGAAAATTAATATTTTTTAAATACATGACATATTATTACTTCTTGAACGTTCCGGCAACTTAGACGACGAAATAAATACAAAGAAGGGTAACCTTAATTATTAATAAAGTTAGTTGATTAGCTCATCAGTCTTCTATTGGCTGTTTAAGTGGGAATACGTTGTGTTTGATAGATGTATAATAATAGTAATGGCGTCAAGTGGTTGAAAATATCAGGCAGACGAATTTTGTTATATCTGCGATGAATTTATGAAGACATGAGCAAAAAAGTACCCTGTGAATACATCAGCTGAAATGTGAGAGGCCTATAAGGCATATTTTGGCATACCTGTTGGGGATCAAGACAAGCAATGTGCACCTCATTTCACCTGCGACCTCTGCAAATGAACGGAGAAAGTCGACCTATTGACCTTCTTATCTAAAATAAATTTTTAATTTTAATTTATTGTAAATGAAAGTAAATATAAAAAGTAATGTAAAGAATTATAGGAAATAGTGTTTTGAAGTGTGTAATTCGAAATATAGTATAACTATTTGGTAGGTGTTAGCTTAACTTGCTAAGGAAATTTTCTTATCGTGTCTAGAGAATTCTGATGATAAATTATTTTAGTCCTCGTTGTCTGGCAGTTATTTGAGTAAAGATGTCACTTTCCATTTAAGTATCGAGAAATTATTTCATAATTATTAAAATTACAATGAAAAATGTATTGAATATTAGGACTATTTACAGTATAGATGGTTGTAATACAAATAAGAGTAGTCATAAAAAAGTTAAAGAAAAGTGTTCCATTTAAGAAGAAAAGACAAAATTCATATTTAAAGTGTCTCGATGTAATTGCTGTTACGAATCTGCCCCAAGAAGTTTTTTTTTTCTTTTTTTTTTTTTTTTTTTTTTTTTTTTTTTTTTTTGAACTAATAGCTATCAGTTTGATTCGGATTTATCAGATTGTGTTAATCTATTTATTTCATAGCGAATGTTCCCGTCGTCCGTGTGTTAAAGTTAGTTGTATAAGTAAAAGTGTAGTAGTAATATTTAACTAAAAAAAAATTTTTTCGTGAGGTTTGTGTAGTTTGAGATTTTAAATTGCAAAACATAATACCCGCACCGTCTTAGAAGAGGGAAGTTGAAGGCGCAACAAAGTAGAAAAGATGTTTCTCGGAACGCATTGTCAGTACAGCAAAAGTAAAGGTCATTGTTTTTTTATATATAATTTTTTTATTTTTTTATCTAAAGAATTATCCGCAAGGGTAAAATCGCAGATATGGCGGTTTGTCGGGGTCTCTCGCCTTTCACCGGAAACGAAAAGGTAGAGACTATTTCCCGCCCTACCTGGGAAAGGCTAAGGGAACCGCTTCTTTGGTATTTGGGTGTCGCCGGGGGTTCATACGCCCCAACAGCCTACGGGATATGGATTAAATGTCCCCCCTCTGTTCCCGTCAAGTTCGAGCCCTACTTTGCTGTGTAAATAACCTTTACAAATTATATATATATATTATATATATATATATAATATTATTATTATACTATATATATATATATATTATTATTTACTTATATTATATATATAGTAATATTATATATAATATATTATCTATATAACCTAGCCTATAATAAACAAATCCTAAACTAGAATATCTACTTTATGGTTTCATAGAGATACCGTTGTACTATTTTTTTTCGGTACGAGTACCGTGTAAAAAGGTCAATAATATGACTTTGGTTCCAAAAGACAGTATAGTAACTATATTATATTCTTAATATATATATATAATATATATTATATATATAAGTATATATAATTATAATATCTAGTATCAATTTTTGAACTCTAACTATATAATATATAACTATATATATATATATATATAATATATAATATAAATATATATATAATATACGTTTTGCTTGTTCTGAATTTGATTGAATGAAATCTTTGGGTGATTTTTTGGATTTATGTGATATATTTTTTAATAACAATGACTGAAATATATTTAAATTTTTATATCTTTTTTTCTTCGCAGGTTGGTACAGGGGGAAATTAGAGGAATGAAACTCGCAATCCCACGAATTTGGAGAGAGCCTACTGACCACTCCAGCAATTGCATCTTCTGTTTGGTGAACCCGTCCAAGCTTTAAGCTGGTAAAAATTGCGCTTGCTATTATATTTCCAGACCTTCCGTCATCCTTTGCCCAAGTGCCACACTCGCCTGAGTTCCCTGTGCCCTTTGCTCCAAAGGGGAGACAGCCATCTTCAGAAGAAAGTAGCAAATCAGCAGACGATGAAGTCGTTGATATTGAATATATTGTAGACGAAGTGAGAAACCAATATTTCCCCAACCAAGAAGACATCAACTTCTTGACAAGAGATCTTTGTCTCACAAAGTCCAATGCCGATCTTTTGACTGAAGCAGTGAATTTTTTACATGAAAATGTGAAATTCGCAACTCAGAGAAAACATCACCACTATTTTTCAACTTTTTTCGATAGTCAAGATGGGCTTTGCTTTTGTTACAATGTGACAGGTTTGTTTAAGGCACTTGGAAATGTCTATAACCCCTGAAAGTGGCCCCTCTTCATTGATTGCTAATCAAAGAGTCTGAAAGCTGTGCTATTTTACAACGGGAACATGCATCCATCTCTTCCCTTGGTTCATTCGGTGCAACTCAAAGAGGAACACAGAAGCGTGAAGTTATTGCTAATTGCACTGAAATATGAAGAACACAATTGGAAAGTTATCGAAGATTTCAAAGTGATGATCTTCCTGATGGGTCTCCAAGGCAGCTTTACTAAGTTTCCATGATATCTTTGTCTCTGAGACAGCAGGGCCTCCGCAAACACTACCAGATTCGGAATTGGCCACATCTGACTGAGTTCAGTGTAGGGAGGAACAATGCCAAATGGGAGCCTCTGTAGGACCCCTAGAAAATAGTTTCCTCCACTACACATAAAATTAGGCCTCATGAAAAAGTTTCTAAAGTTTCTCACAGCTCAAGATAAGGAGTCTTCCGCCTAAATCTATCCCTAAGCTGTCTGAGGCAAAGGTCAAAGCCGGTGTCTTCGTCGGATCACAAATAAAAAAGATCATAGTGTGCTAGGAAATCCCGAAGAAGCTTACTAGGACAGAAAAAAAGCAGCTTGGACCAGCTTTGTTGCAATAGTTCGTGGCTTCCTTGGGAATCACAAAACCAAAAACTATGAGGAGCTTGTTGAGACCTTGGTCAGGACTTAGGTAAAATGGGCTGCAGGATGTTCCTCAAATCCATATCCTTGATGTTCATCTTAGCAAATTTTAGGAGAACATTGGGGCATACTCAGAGGAGCATGGCAAGCGATTTCACCAGGGTATTCTGAACTTTGAACGTCGCTGCCGAGTGTTTTTCTATTCGATGGGTGAAGAGGAAACCAAAACCATCGAACAGAAACACACCATCCAATCCTCAATAGAACTTAAAGCGTGGTCGACCGGATACTAGGTAACTCATCGAGGAATTTACTGATATTGGTATCTACTACACTTAATCTTTAAGTAATTGCATTGCTGATTCCAATTTACTGATGTCTAGATCGCAATCGGTCAAGCGAGTGTTAGTGCCGTTTATTGCCTTTGAAGCACGAACGAGCGTGAGTTTAAGCTTCTTTGTTGCAGCTTTAAACGATTTTAAGTCCTCGTCGGACAATTTCGGATTGAGATTTGCCATAATTCTAATATTATATAAGCAAATTATAAAAAAAAAATGAACTAACCTACTATAAAGAAAAAAAAACTAGAACTAAATACCTTTATAGGTATAAGAAATAGGAATAAATATTCAAAATTTAAATATATTGAATATATGGAATATTTTATTCCACAATATTTTCTTTTTTTTTTTTTAAATCGGAAATGAATATAACCATTATTTTCAACTAAGCCGCTTTTAAATTTTATTACAGATCTGGAAATATTTGAGAAAGTTCTTTCTCACGGTCTCTATTCCATCAAGTTTCGAGTAAAAATAACTTATCCAAAAGAAACGAAATAATAGTGGTTTACTTTGGGAACGTTTTGATTTTGCATAAAAAAATAAACATTTAAAAAGAAAAAAGGTAGCTATTCAATATAATAATAATAATAATAATATAATAATAATAATAATAAATAATATATAATAATAATAATAATAATAATAATAATACATAATAATAATAATATAATAATAATAATAATAATAATAATAATTATAGTATATATATAATATATATATATATATTATTATATATATAATAATATATATATTATATATATATATTATATATATAATATATATATATATATATATATAATATATATTATATATATATATATATATATATATATATATATATATATATATATATATATATATATATATATATATATATATATATATATATATATATATGATTTATATATATATATATATATATATATATATAATAATACATATATATATATATATATATATTATATATATATATATATATATTATATATATATATATAATATATATATATGATATATACTATATTATATATATATATATATATATATATATATATATATTATATTATATATATATATATATATATATATATATATTATATAATATATATATATATATATATATATATATATTACATTTAAATCTTGAAGGTGATCTTTTGGACCAATTCCTGAAAGCATCAAGAGTTGAGGAGTGTTTACAACTCCTGCAGACAATATCACTTCCTTCCTTGCAAGAACGTCATGATATTTACCATACCTGAAAAACCGAACCCCATAAGCACGATTGGTGGATGGATCGATCAAATACCTGAAAGGTAAATTTAATTTGATTATATTATTGTAAGATACTTATGTATGTCGTGAAATTTAAAATAATCTTGAGATATGGATGAGTATTCAGCATTAAATTTGAGTGGTGGTGTCATTGTGGAAACAGTTGTAAATGGTGATAGAGCTATGATGCTAATTTTAAATTTGGCATTATTATATATCCCTATTCGGGAAAAAAATTTAATGGAAATTTTTCTCTCTACAAATGACATTATTTTGTTGAAAATTCTCTACTAATTTAAAAAAGACCTACAAGAAGAATATTTGTATATTAAGAACTTCTTCACATCGCTTGTTATCATCAACCATTCTTTTAAGTCCGATATAATATGTTATATATAACCCAGGCGTGTAATGTATTCAAAATCCTCATGCACTGAATATATACAGTAATATTATTTCAATCAATTCACTCTAAAAAAAAAAACAATGAGGATTGTCGTTCTCTATAACCAGCGGTCTCCAAACTTTTTTGATCGCGTACCCCTAAGACGAAAATAATTCTACGTTGTACCCCCTATAGACCTCTAATATATATATATATATATATATATATATATATATTATATATATATATATATATAATATATATATATATATATATATATATATATATATATATATATATATATATATACTATATATATTATATATATATATATATATGTATATATAATATATATATAATATAGTATATATAATATATATGATAAATATATATATATATATTTATATCCGTATTTCAGTTTTTTATATAAATATAATATATATATATATATCTGGTAATTAGATATATATAAACTCGCGAACAAATTTAATGCATCACCCGTAAAAATATGTAAACTCTTTCATTTTTGGAATGTAGAGCTACGGTTTGGTTTTATTTGGGGTGTTATACCTAACTTCGGAGTGTATACCGTATGTAACTACACCGTGTATGAAACTAAATGGCATAATAAAGCAACCAACTCAAATTACGAAAAATCCCGAAATACGTTCATAGGAGACAAGATGGCAAGACAAACCACCAACTAAGAAAAACAAACACTAAATGCGTACAGTCGTAGCTTGACAAAGAACTGCTCCAATGGAAAGACATCGTCAGAGAAGAGGAACGTGCAATAGGAGTTATCACACTGTCGGAAGCATGCCATTCTCAGAGACAGGTGGCTCAGCAACTAGGGGTAAGCCAATCGACGGTCAGTCGAATCCTTCGTCGGTTCAGGGAGACTGGCATCAACCGTAGACGACATGGTCAGGGTCGCCCGAGGGCGACGTCCGAGAAGAGATGACAGATTCCTTCGTCTGGCAGTGCTTCGTGAT
>JABUQX010038617.1:47500-67500 GCA_015478945.1 Trachelipus rathkii
ATATATATAGTCCACACAACCTTCTCTCCCCACGACTCTAGTAACTACGTAGCATGAAATTGAAAAAAGAAAGTAGTAGGAAATAAACGCAAGTCGAAATGAAAGCTCAGCTTTACATCCCTCTTAACCTTATAGTGAGAACTCGTCGCAAGTGTCAGAAAAATCCACTCTAGAGCTCAACGGACAGCGACAGACCTCACAGGCATCTTCGAAACGTAGAGCTCATCGCCTTGCCCAGGGGCAAGCCAATCAATACCCTCACAAGACCTCCGCCATTCGAACTTCTAATAGCAGCCTTCTCTCGCCTCTGCCAAACCTACATTGATCTCCTCCACACATTCCATACTGACTCAATCCACTATTCTTCGGTCTCCCAGCCGGTCGATTCGAAGCAAATTCACCAAAATACATGCACTTAACCAGCCAACTATCATCCATCCGTTCCACATGCATGACCAAACCATTGCAGAACGTACTTCATTTATCTCTCCTTATCCCTTCTCACACCAACAACTCCTTTAAATAATTCCCTTACTCATGTTTATTTAATTCTCCTTAACACTAACTCGCCCCTAGGTGTCCATCTCTGAACACATTGTGACTTTAGATCTATACTTTTATTCCAAACCATATGTCTCAACTACTATATCAAAACACCGATAGCAACATATAGCCCTCGATTGTAAGAGCCTCGCGCACTCAAGACTAGTCCTTTACATCCACCAAGGATTTATTTCCACCAGCCACCTTTCTGCCATTCACAACTTTCCTACAACACTCTGCATCATCTGTTTCATTTCCATCCAACATATGTTCTAAATATTTAAACTCAGGCACTTGTTCCAGCGCTTCATCAATCTAACATAACTTCATATCGAGGACTGTACTCACTCACAACCACAATTTTACTCTTATCTAGGTTTAATTTCTAACCGCTCCATTTACACACCCTGCCAAATTTTTCTATCAATCCTCTGAAGCTCTTCAGATTCGCCACACTAAACCAAATCATACGTATGTAATAGGTAGGGTACCATCCACTTCAAAAGCTTACAATTCAAAAGCTTACCACGAACACTATATATCACTAACACCTGCCATAGACCTTCCCTATACAAATGTTTCAAATCCGTAAAACTTAAATACAATTTTTTCTTTTTCTCTCTCCTTTTCTCAATTATTTGTTTCATTGTAATGATTTGATCCACAGACATCTCCCTACCATTCAAAATCTTTTTATTACATCAATCTAGTCTCCTGTCACTCGACACACTTTCGACCAAAAATACCAGCATATAGCCTCCCTACAACACTCAATAAACTAATTCTCCTATAATTCCTACAGTTACCCTTATATACCATCTATAAACGGTTTTGTTACACAACTTGCAAATCCATCAAACACCATCTCTCTTCCGTTCTTGATCATTTCACCAGTAATTTCATAAATACCTGCAGTATTTACCAGTTTCTTCAAACTTTCTCACCTCTCTCCCCAAATTAACCTCCTCCTACAATAACCTCATATATTAATTATATATATATATATATATATAATATTATATATATATATCTAAATATTATTATATAATATTATTATATTAATATTATATATATATTATAATACTATATATATATATATATATATCATTATACACAAAATACCTATCATTCTTGCACCATCAAATCCACACACATTCACTATCAACCTCTTTATTATTTGCCAATGCATGCCAGAATTTTCCGAAGTGTCCCTACACACCCCTCACCCATGTTCATCAGTTCCATCCAGTTTCACTTCTGCCAAACTGTTCATTTACCTCTTTTTTTTCTTCCTGCTTATGCATCTTTTAGTATTTCTCTTTTTCTCCTTATATTCATTTTTTAAATTTATTTTTCCTCCTACGTATGCATCTTTTAGTATTTCTTTTTTCCTCCTTATATAATTCCAAATATCTTACTTTTGAAACCTCACCGTTAGCTTTTAGTACATTCGTACATTTTTTACTTTTAACAGCTTATATTACAGTCTCATTCATACCACTGTTTACATTCTTAACTTTTACTTTAGCCACTTCAAATACTTCTTTTGCACTACCAACAACCAAAAAACGCCCGGCCCCCCCTTTTTTTTTAATTATTTCTCATGATTGTAAGTTCCAAATTTCAATTTATCCTTACTACCTTGTACAACTAATTTCTCACTCTTAATTCTACCCATTTCCATTCCATCCAAGCCCCGACTAATTTAATTTCACATAAAACAATATAATGATCCGATATCTATCTAATCCCCTCACGCTGCGATAACATCCAACACATACTTCAAGATCTCCTTCACCAACAATAAATCAATCATACTTTCACTCGATACCAAATCTCTACCTACACCACACTCTAGTATACTTATGAATACTCTTGTGTTTAGAGAAAGTATTACTCACAGAAATCAATCACCTTTCTACCATTCTCATTTTTTGCCGAAACCCAAACCACCTGTTATACCATTCCTTTTTAATCACGCTATCCAACCAATTTAGCCCTAACACAATCAACTCTGGAAGCTCCTACCACCTTCATCAAAACAGCATTCGGTTATCCCAGAAATCGCACTGCTCTTCGACAATTAACCTCAATGGACCATAGTCATAGCATACCTTGCACCCTTTCAAACTTAGATTACCATTGAGAATATCTAGTATCACACACACACACACACAAAATCTACCATAGCTCTTACACAATCACTCATCAGATTTTGCACCTTCTCTCCCCTCTCATCCTAACCACACCAGCAATACAAAATTTCACACCTATCACCATCCAATTTTCACCGTTTCCTTTCATGTCATATATATATATAATATAATATAATATTAATATATATATACTATCATATATATATAATTATATATATAGTATATATATATAATATATACATATAATATATAATTATATATATTACCGTACTCGTTACATTGTATAAAATTTATAAAGGATATAGTAAGTGCTACCAAGATTTCTGGTACACAGTTGGAAGCAACCTTGTAGAAATCCTGTTGTAAAAGCCGAAATAATTGGTGCCTTCCTTGTTGGTGTAATATTATCAATGTCACCGGTGACTCTTGTCACCTCTGGAGTGCCTAGTCGGAATTCTGGTTGTTAGAAATGTAGATCTGAGAGGCGAACAATCTGAAGCTTCTCATTCGGCTCATAAAATTGATACTGTCAAAGATAATTTAAATAAAAGTATTTTAAAAGCAATTAAATTTTGAACTGTGAAATATCTTAATGTGTGTTCATGCAATAAAATAGTCTTAGAACAAATTAATAGAAAAGAAAAATAAATAAAACGAGCACTGTTCACTATCGCAAGAACGTATTCTTTATTTATTGCTATAGCTCACAGCTCGATCTCCTTGAAAATTAGGGCCAATAATCATTAAGAGATCAGTCTTTGTCATTATTTGGTGGAACCCCGTGACGGTAACTAAAACCGCCCCCTTTTGTCTAGGCGGGCACATAACAAAAAAAAAAAAAAGTGTGATTGAAGTTATTAATGCCAAAATTCTTAAATATAGGCCTAAGTAAGTGACCATATACTTGAAAAAAAAACAATTAAATAAGTCTTAGTGCGTTGGTACAAGAGCTATCATAAACTTTATTACATAAGGAATAACGTGAAGAATCCCGTTATTTTAAAAGTCGCTAGTCTCGTAAAAAAGATCCATTTTCAAATAATATCACCGGCAAAAAAAGAAAAAAAAAAAAAAAAAAAAAAAAAAAAAAAAAAATAAAAAAAACAAAAAAAGAAACGGCTGAAGAGAATTTACATGCTAGCCATAAAAAAAAGATTCCTCCGTTTAACGACCGGAGGGTAGGGAAAGTCAATACTAAACAAAGCATCTGCAAAAACTTCGAACGTCTCCCCCTCTTGCCCTCCAAATTCCAAATTCGAGAGCAAGAAAACTTCGAACTCCGATGGGAGGAAGTCAGGATCTTCATACCCGCTACGAGCAAGATCTTTACGTCCGACATTCCCCCTCGTTGGGGACTCCAAAACATTGCGCCGATGGGCCCATTGCAAAGTTAGATTTGCGTAATATAATGACCTTGGTTACACACTACGATTACCGTTTTCAAACTTAATGGAGTGGATGATCCAAGAGGAACGCGTAAGAATATTGGCTTCCGTCCTTCCCCATGATATTGTAGCAACCATCAAATTTCCATTGGGGGAGATTGCTTTCAAAAGTTAATTGCGTCGATAGAGGAAGCTTTACGCCCGCAAATTAGAAGTCAAATCAAGTGAAATTTTCAAAAAGGAAGAAAAAAAGCAAGAACTTCCTTCAGTTTACTTAGCAAGAGTTCGGTGATGTTATGGGAATATAGGATTCGAATCTGCCTTGCTGAAAACATGTGCCTTCCATTTGTTCAATAGAAGTTGGTTTATTAATTGAGCTCATCACTCGAATACAAGATAGTTTAATGCACTCTGGCAGACGATAGCAGTCTTGAAAAAAATTACAAAAGTAGCAGATAACTTATATAAGAACTTCTATAGGAATGACTACGAAACCCCCAATGAAAGAAGAGGGAGGGAATATTGGGGGGCCGTGTAAATCATCTTCAAGGAGAACAGTTCCCAACACACGAGAGAGGATCACATGAGGAAATCGAAATAGCAAACAACTAACAACTATATTTCCCTCATTTTCAGAAGGAGTCTGAAGTAAACAGTAGAGTTCTTTCGAAGAGAAAGGGCTTTCTCAAGTCTCTCACTCAAAGTCCCGCGGGAGAGCTGAGTGAGGCCGCTGCTTAACCGAGCTCGAGCAAAGAACAACCGACACTAATGAGAAGAAATGCTCCAGAGATCGTAATACAAGGCTAACGCTGTAAATGCGGAGCTTGCTAGGCGAGTTCTGTAAACCACACCCAGATTCCTCCATGAAATTACCCTGTCATTCGGAATTTTGTCCTATGTATTCTTTGGTATTCCCGCCAAATGGAGAAAGTCAGCAAAGTCAGAGTCGACTAGTCCCAAATAGGCAGGGAAACGCATCAGATTCCCCTCGAACAGGATTGGGGGAGGTGAATATTTTAGTTGAAAATTATCGTATTTTTTAATTATGGGAATTTGCTGATCAGTAAATAATTTGCATGCGTTAGACTAAGTAGGTTTAATAAAATTTATTAATAATTGATAATATTAATATATAATAGGTATCTTGGTATTCTATGGGTGTATGAATATAATATAGGGAGGTACTTTGAGTAATTTAAGAGTAAACGGCAAAGCGCTCCTATGGCATGGTACTAGAGGAGGTTATCCCTTCCTTACAACGAGGCCTGAGTTCCCGAATAGTTTGATGAGATATCTGTGTAACCCGTACGGATATACTCACGTTGGCCCTCTATCCGACGCACAAGATATGTTTAACGACGATGCTCCCGACAAAGGCAGAAGTCCGTCTAAAATAATTATGTTCTGTATTAAACTAATGTAAGAGATTATAAACTTTATACTATATGGATAAATATGCACCAAATGATCTTATTTTAGATAGTGGTGAATGTTGAGATACAATATTTACCCTATGTGATGGTAATTACATAATACTATCGATTATTGGTCAATAAAGCAGCCAATGATACCCGTAATTGACGTATACTCCGCAAATGTTGAGTCATCAAATTGATTTTACTGGGGTGGTTTTGTTTAAAGAGACTTATGATGTAGCATTTTTAACAACTAAATTGCCAATTTGCATATTAGGTATGCCGTTTTTTAAAAAAAATTCGTTTAATATTAATTTTGAAACAGATATGTTAACTGATACTCAGAGCAAGGAATGTATAAATTTGTGGGATAAAACAATTTGTAGAGATAAGGCTTTTATTCATACTCTCTCTCAATTTTCTTCTTCTGTAGCTCATAATGAACTTTTTAGTGATATACCTATAGTTAATAATCTGGTAGTTGAATTTAAACATTTATTTAAAAATGCATATTTACCGGAAAATTTTAAGGCTCGGGAAGAGCAGCTTAAAGCTTGGGATGATTTGTCGTAGAATTTTGGGGAGGGGGGACACGCTGAGTCGAAACCTTAAAAATAGATATGGGGGGGGATACTGTGTGCTTTACGTGGGGGAGAAGGAACAGCATCCAACTGCTTATCTTGAAGGAATTACTTACCTTCCTTATAAAACTAATATACAGCGAGCTTCCAATAAAAAATGAAAACCTTCGTCTGTTATTCCATCCAAACTATTCGAACATCACAAAGAGGGAGCTATAATATTAGTAAAGCGAAGTTTTAAAGAGGGCACCATCGCAATGGAGTTTCCCAATCAGCGTTTGTGGAAAAAAAATGGGGAGGGGTACGAACGTGGGTGATTTTTAGAAAACTTTAATTCTGGTGGCGAAAATGTATGTATTTTTGCTAGCCGAAAATAAAGGATATATTTAGTGGGTCTTCATGGGAACTAAGGTATTAAGTAACTGATCTGCACGAAGCGCGTACCTTATTTACTTGCCTTTGCAGAAGCCCGAGCACATTATTTTACTATTAGTACAATGATCGGAAATTTTTCTTTCTAGACAATTAACCGATGGGATTTAAAAATTCCCGGCTCATGTTTTCATGAGATTTTACTCTATATACGTCAAGGCACTTCGCCGTGTACACTGTATTTAGAACGATATTTGATAGTTAAAACAGAATTTCATTTTCTGAAATGTTGAAATACACACACATGCGCAGTTTTGTCTTTAACATTAATTTTGTGTTTTTGTTTAATAAAATAAAAAATGCGAATTTGGGGTAAAAAAGTTAAGTTATTTGGGTTTGACTTGACGGAAGAAGGGCTTGCGCCATTATCTGAAAAGTTTAAAGAGAAATAATTTAATGTTACCTCGGCCGGTAACGCATAAAGAAGTAGGTCGTTGTTGGCCGATATTTCCTTTACCGTCAAAACATTTCTCTATTTACACAAATCTCAAATTTCCTTGGTTTAATTATTTATTGTATAAAATAGCTCTAAAAAAAAAAATTCACGTGGTCTCCCAGAGGAAAGTCTTGTTTGTAATATACAAACAAGCGATTGTCACGCCTCTCTCGTCTCAGGTTTTCCAGCAGTTGAGTGCTGCCTTCTCAATAGTGTCAGTTTATCAAAATTCAATTAAAGCTTTTAATACGGTAATTATGTCTGACGAATGGAACTCCTTTTGCTTTTTATAGTGGGTCTTTAATACAACAGGAAAAAAGATATTGTGTATAAATAAGCTTTTTAATTGGGGTTAACACGAAAATTATTCAAGAAGATATGGGGCAATTTTAGCGGGAAAGAATGTGCGCATCTGTACGTGTTCACGGGCGTTTGTATATAAAATAAATCATGCTAATGATGTACAAAATTATAATGCTAGGGATTGAGGGAACTAGCTATTTTGAGTACTTTTAATATCACGATGGAGTTAATTACCGAAAATCAAAATGCGTTATTAAAATATTTACTTGCGAATAATATTGCCCGAGATGAGGATGAGGTAGGAGAAGAAGCAGGTTCAAATAGTGTAGTCTGTGACTCCGCCCACCGCTTCACGACAGCCAATGAGCAATCGGCGGAGAATACTATAGCGACTGACGTAGGTGCTATTAATTTGGTAATGAATGGAAATGCGCCGATCGATCTCATAAGGTAGAAAATGAAGCTGCAGCCGCGACTGAAGCGCAAATTGGAAATTTCCAAAAAATAAATTTAGTAACGCACGTTTGAATAAAAATGCAAAAATAGTTATTCTGCTTCAAGCGAGATTTGGACTTGAAAGAAGATCTATGACAGCACCAATACATCAGATACAATACCTAAATGATCTGATTTAGGAAAGTATACGAGAAAACAACTTTGTTGAATTAATGAAGGCAGAAATTCTTCTTATAGATCAAATAAGGAGATAGAATTAGTGGTCGCATTCTCTTTAAAACTATTCGGGCGTTTTTGTTGCTGAAACAGAGTGTGCAGAAGTATATTACGATACGCGACGGATAAGGACACTTGGGTGTGAATAAAACCCTCCTGAGCATAAAAAATACATGAAATTTGGTGTTTTCAGACACTTTCTTAAAATAATAGAGTAGAACATTTGTCCGCACTGTTGCTCAGCATGTCAAAAATTAATACAAAACAGTACAAGTAAAATAAGTCCTGATTCGTGTGTTTTAAAAGAATAACCGAAGAAGTTTGAAGTCGTTCATTGACATACTTAATTTTACCTAATCAAAGGATACAAATACCTACTTACGTTAATTGACCGCTACAGTAAAAGTACTTGTTCGTCTGTGCCTCTTAAAGAAAATAAATTCGGGAAGAAATTATTGAACTGCAATCATTTAGGAACTCTCCCGTCTGTGGAATTCCTCAGTGATAATATTTTTCGGATTTAGGTGCGAATTCACTATCCTGTTAGGAAGTGGGTTATGGGTGCCGTGGAATGGGAGCACGGACTACGTGTACTCAAATCCTGGATTAATGCTCCTGAGGTAAAGTCTAGGAATTTTGCTGGCCTTGTCTGAGATTGTATGTTGCAAGGAACATTGATTTAATTGCCCCTCTGACTGGCCGAGCCTCTTACCTATGGTGTTGTTCACTCTGAGACTCGCGCCGATAACAAAGAACGGTCTCAGCTCCGCAAACTTGATGTTTGGCCAAAATATAGCAATACTAGTGATTAGTTGATCCTGCTCGGAAAAACGGCTCGCCAATAGAATATAAGCATAGTTTAAAAAGCTAGCCGCCTTTGGACGCAGCCGCTGGGCCTCACACACCACTTAATAAAATCGACACGTCTTTTGTGCCTAAAGGTTACAATGTGGCAAAATTTGTCGTGGTGCGGCAAGACACAGTTTAATACCGGCAAATTAGCGCCCCGCTATGTCGGCCCTTTAAGTTATAAAAGTTAATAAACAGAACGTACTTATCGAAAAAAATGGAAACCTCATTTAGAAATTTAAGGAACGTTCGCATATATTAAAACTTAGTAGATTAGAAAGAAAAAATAACACTTAAAAAAAAAAAAAAAAAAATACTAATCCGTTTTCTTTCAATGGTAAAAACGCCTAAAGTAAAGGTGTTACATAGAAAGAAGAATTGCCTCCAGTAGGAGAGCTATTTTGTCAAGTCTTTTATTATTTTGCTAATCGCTGATTCTTTCAAGTATCCACTGTCTCATTACTCTTTTGTTTATGAAACCTTATACAGACCTGGGTGTTTTACCGGCAACTTTTGATATAACCATTATGTACCGTACTCGTACAATTGTATACAATTATAAAGGATATATGAAGTGCTGACAAGATTTCTGGTAACAGTTGGAAAGAATACCTTGTATAAGTCCTGTTGTAAAAGCCGAAATAATTGGTGCCTTCTTTCTTGTTGTTTATTATCAAGGTCACCGAGGTGACTCTTGTCACCCCCTTGGAGTGCCTATGGAATTCAGTTAGTTAGAAAATGTAGATCAGAGTGCGAACATCTTGACGCTCTCTCGGTCATAAAATTGATAATGTCGATTTAAAGTAATTGAATGATTTTAAAAGAATTAAATTCTGAACGAAATACCTTAATGCTGTCAAAGCCCAAAAAGTCATTAGCGATAAGAATAAAGAATAAATAAATAACTTTCACTATTCCAACTATTTTATTGTTATTGCTATATCAAAGTGAGTCTATTATAGCCAATCAGATCATTATAGCCAGATCAGTCTTTGTTCATCATATATTATATTATATATATATTAATATATATAATATATAATATATATAAATCTATTATATTTATCTGTATAAAATTATGTATATAAATATATATTATACATATATATATATATATATATATATAATATATTATATATAATATATATATTATTATAGATAATGATAGAGAGAGAGAGCAAAGAGAAGAGGGAGAGAACGGAGAGAGAGAGAGAGAGGAAGTAGAGAGAGAGAGAGAGAGAGCGACAGCGCGAGAGACTGAGAGAAAGTAAAGAAAATAAAGAAAGAAAAAAGAAGAAAGAAAAAGAAAGAAAAGAGAGAGAGAGAGAGAGAGAGAAAGAAGAGAGAGAGAGAGAGAGAGAGAGAGAGAGAGAGAGAGAGAGAGAGAGAGAGAGAGAGAGAGAGAGAGAGAGAGAGAGAGAGAGAGAGAGAGAGAGAGAGAGGAGAGGGAGAGAGCAGAGTGAGAGAGAGAGAGAATGAAGATAAAGAAAGAAAGAAAGAGAGAAAAGAAAGAAAGAAGAAAAAGAAAGAAAACGAAAAAAAGAAGAAGGATTGAGAGAGAAAAGAGGAGAGAGAACGAGAGATAGAAGAGAGAGAGGATGAGAGAAAAAGAGAGAGAGAAGAGAGAGAGAGAGAGAGAGAGAGAGAGAGAGAGAGAGAATTCGAATATTACTATTTTGAGCAAAGGCTGAATTCCTATTGGCTTCTGATTTTTTGAAGTAAGGCAAAACCTCTTCAAAGCTCCACCCATAATTGCCTGCTGCAGCCCATTCATCGTAATCACGTTTATTCCCTCTGACGTATGCCATAGCATTCACTGATGACGAGCCTCCAAGAATTCTTCCTCTTGGGTAAGAACATTCCTGTAGTTGATAATTTAAATGTTTGAGAGATTCCGTATATGTACCTGGTGTTTCTAAAACTACCGCAATTTTATATTGCTTATATATATAGTAGTAGTATATATATATATATTCTAAAATGACATGTACTTCAAATATATTATTTGATAAAACTATTTCAAAAATAACAAGTATTTGTGTTTTTGTATATATATATATATCATTATATAAATATAGTATAAATATATCGTAATATAGGCCAGCATCCCGAAGAGTTCAGGCATGTAACTAGAAAACTATAACATCTACAGGAAAATAAATAACATTTTTGATTTCAGGAAGTAATTTCATTCGAAGAAACTCAAAAAAAAATTTATGTTATTCTAATATTATTAAAAACAACTTAAATTTAGTAAAATCTTACACCTCGCATTGTACGCTTTGATTGACGCGATTTGACCTTGAAACCTGCTGCATTAGTTCTCGAGGTGCCAAATACTAATCCAATCTTTGTTTATAACGCTTTGGAGTAAAAGATTTTTTTTCTTTTATACTCCTTTTTAGGGGTGCGAGCCGGACGGAGGCGACAGAGGGGGGCGGGACGAAATCCCCCTGTCGTCCCCCGGTTAGGGCCGAGAAACCGCCGACTCTATCAATCTTTCTTGTTTACACCGGAAGGTATTCGTTAGTTAAAACAAATCAACATTTGGCAGCTTTGCCTCCTGAGTCGGTGTACCACTACTGATTCAGGTTTCAAATAACTGTAATTTTTTCAACACTTTTAACAATTTTAAATTTTTAAAACGTTATTTTTTTTGTTTTGTTTTTATTCGGGTTAAAAATGTCTCCTGATTAATAAAATGATATTTGTTTTTCGTGTAGCTGATTATAGTTTTTAGTTACAATTGCCTGGCCTTTTTCGGGATGCGGACCATATTATAATAAATATATATATAATTATATATATATATATATATATATATATACTATTTATATAATGATATTAGTATATTAATATATTATATTATATATATAGTATATGTATTATATATATATATATATTATATATATATATCTATATATAATATATATATATATATATAGTTTATATATATTAGTATAATATAATATATATATATATATATATATATATAATATATATATAAATATATATATATATATATATATATATATATATGTATTATATATATATACTATATATTATATATATATTATAAGACTACTGGAATCTTTGTGTTTGGATTTATCAAATAGTCAATGTCCACGTGGAAAAAATATCCCTCGTCACTAATATATATCGATTCAACTCTTTAATTACATTTGCATCAGCAAAACGATGACGTCAATGAGGTTGCCATTCAATTTTAATTCTTTTGTATACCTCGTAACAGTAGTTTGTAACTGTCCAACCTGTGACGGTATCTATCTGTGTTCCTTTCTTTGTGAGCAAGTTAAATTTTGCGACTCATCAATTAGAACATAGGCAGTTAACTAAGATGGTCAGCCTATTATCTTTCATTTCTATACAGAAATTTTGTCACGGATTATTTTAATCATACCTAATACTGTGCGCATTGTTTAGAACTGTTAGTACTGATAATTCTTCAATCAATCTTTCCATCAAACTATTTAGGATATGTTAATAAAACATGTTCTTCTTTCGAAACGAACAGATGTTAATACAACATAATGGAATGAAAGATCATGTGAGACTAACACGTAACCTTTTCCTCTCCACAGCTTTCGCCTGTTGGCTTTGTTCATAGCGCTGTCACCTGACGTATTTTATGGCAGAGATGATGTTTTCGGCCAGTACGTTCTACTTTCTTAATCTTTCGAGATTTCTCCTTTATGATACTCTCGGTGTTATATTGTTACACTAAGTTTAATGTTATGGAAAATTCGCCCTGAACATGTCACAGTTTTCAAAACTAATCTTTAATAAAATATAAGGATATTAATTTTTTGAAAAATTTGAAGTTGTGAATACGTTGTATGTTTCTTATATAGGTATCTGTCAGATTTCTTAAAAAAAAGATAATAATGCCTCATATAAGCAACCAAACGTGAAAGTTTTTCACATCCCAAAAAGTTGTTACAAAATAATTTTCTTTATAAAGCTGATTAAAATTGCTCGTTTATAAAATATATTTTCCATATCAGCTGAGGAGTTAATTAAAATATGATAATTTTTAAATCTTTATAATTGCAATATTGGCTGGAATTATTCCAATAATTATCTTAAAATATAGAGCTGCATCTTTGTGCCTGTGACTAATTTTATTTATTTAAGATTATGAATAAATTAATTTGAAAAACACAAGACGCAATAAATCTCTGGAAGCAATTTTTCGATGGTATCTTTAATGTTTTGAAGTTAATTTTTAATTTCTGTATTTTTCTAATATTATGTACAAAATTATAAACCCAGATTGGTGAAGGCGAATTAAAGGAAGCTGGGATAGCAATAATGCTTGAGGAAAAACTACCTTGGTTAACTTTTTCCCTGCAGCTTTAGTAAATCATGTTACTTACATAAAAATACACACAGTTTTCAGGAAATACGTAGTTAAAAATTTTACTTTAATCATACCTTTAGCATTCTATTACGGTAATAACAATCAATAATAAAAATTACAGCAACCGCCTAACCTATCTTCACGCATTAAGCCTAAAAAAACTATGTAACACAAGCTAGTCAATCACAGAATACGACCTTGATACGAAGATCATCAAACTTCCAAAAACAGATTTTTTGGAATTCAGAAATCTACAATAGTATTATCACCACGAAATAATCAACACCTCTAATCCTGCTTACCATCAAGACACTGAAATCAAAAATAGCAAGTAACAAGGAGTCATTAATCAATACACGAACATGCTAATTCCACTACAAAGTCAGTCATAGCACTCTACAAACCAAAGCTCTCTAAAAGCAAACAATTCAAAAAACTCAAAGAGATGTATCAAGTAGATAACATTATTAGACAAACACCCATGCTGAATCACGACACCGCTATCACTGCACGCAGCACTGTAATCAAATCATAAATTGATACTACTAATTTATAACCAATAATATACACATTTATATATATTTAATAACAATATAAGACTAAAACACAATCAGCGAACTACCATATCATATATCCATTCACCGACGACAACGTATACACTAACATATATATACATACAAATAAATAAAATTATCAATAAATAAATAAATACATCAAAGAACTTCAGTAACACCTAAATATATATAAAAAACAATAGTTAAATAAATCATTATTTCATAAAACACTACAACCAAAACATACAATAATAACACTAATATATATGTAACTAAACAAAACCATAAACAAGACCATAAACAATAATAAGCTCAAATTAAATATAAACTAAAGAACAATAACGACACTAAAACACATACAAACCAAATAAAAACCTAATCCATAGCAAATAGGATACTAATCAAAAAACTATTAAGCTACTACGTATTCAAAAAATAATATATATATATATTTATATATAAATTATAATATATATATATTATATAGTTACTATTATTAATATATATATAATATATATATATATATATATATATAAACTATATATATATGATATATATATATATATATATATATATATATACTATATAATATTAGTAATATATATAGATATAATATAATATATAAATATATATTATATCTATAAATTATATATGATATATATATATAATTATATATATATAAGAGTGATAGATTTATATATATTATATATATATATATATATATATTTATATATAGGACTCCATATAATATGATGTAGAGAATAAGTATATATATATATATAAAATATATATATAGTATATATATCAGTGGTCGTTGCCCGATAAAATTATTCTAGCTGAGGTTTTGAGATTTTCTATATATATAATATATAGTCTATAGATATAGTAATAAATATAATATAGTATATATTCACTATTATAGTAGCTAATTAATAGTATAGATAATATAGTATCACTATAATATATATATATAGATTATATATAAGTATATATATTAAATATATATAAGTAATATATTATATATATAATATATATATGATAATAAACCGCTAGTTTTTCACTTTTATTTATAAAGAACACAGATTTTTAAAATAACATGGACTTTAGTGAACAAGATCTACATGAAATTTACTATTGTTAACATACAAAAGTTTTGATATTTACGTTCTTTCACTCTAACACTTTGTCCAAGCTTTCTGCGAATCCATTCATTCTCTTCAGAGAATGCTAGAGAAAGAAAAAACATTTATTGATAATTTCTTCGTTGTTAATTTTCTGTTAAGTGTTGGTTGTTGTAAACTTTGTGGTGGCCCGTTCCATTTTTTTGTCGAATATTTTTCACATATACTGAATGATTTTAAATCTTCAGTATTTGTTTCTCTATTAGAGTCGTGCTCTGCTTCCGTTAAAGTTTTATTGTATTCTTTATTATGAATGCTTCTTAAAATTTCTACTATGTATTCTAATTGTTTTACATTATTATGCTATGCTCCCTTTTAATTTTGGCCGTCAGCTTTAATTTGTGCATACTACGCGAGTCACAATTAACGTAAAGTTCGTAAATGTCGTATTGAATTGTATAACAGCGGCTTTTACGAGTCTATTGTTTCGCCTAAAAATTGTTCTTGCAACATTGTATGACATTGTGTAAATGGCGGATTCATGGGTTTTTCGATTTTTGGTTTATTTTTCTGTTTACTATTATTTTCTAATATAAAACAAGTTCCTCTACTAGTTTATAGGTATTAACTGTTAGTAAATATTTATGTTGAATGACAATTTTGATATTTAGTGTTATATATCCTTTTAATAAAATCTTGTTTTGCTTATTTTATACTTTGATGAATAGACCTCTCTCATGGATAATTTACTTTGACTATTATTTTTATAGTTATTATTTTTGAGTCAAAAATCATTGTTTAATCTACAGAGGTTCTATAGTTGCACGTAATTGACAATCGTAATACATTATGCCCTTTTTATATTACTTTTACTATGACTCATTTGACTCATTACTATATCGAATTACTATGTAAGTAGTAAATAATGAATAATAATAATAATAATGGAATAATAATATATAAAATGAATAATAAAATATATAAGTAATAATAATAATAGATAATATATAATAATATATAAAAATAATAATAATAATAATAGATAATAAAATAATAATTAAATAATAATAGATAAAAAATAATAAATAATAATAATAATAATAATAGAAATAATAATATAATAATAATAATAATAATATATAATAATATAATAATAATAATAGTTATTATAAATAAATATATAATCAATAATAATATAATAAATAATAATAATAATAATAATAATAAGAATTAATAATAAGAATAATAATAATAATATTATTAAAAATAAAGTAATAATAATAAATAGATAATAAATAATAATAGGAATAAAATAATAATAATAACCAAATACTAAAGTCAAAATAATATAATAATCAATAATAATAAAATAAAAATATAAATAATTATTAAAACATTAAATCCAATAATATATCATAAATAATGAAAAATAATCGTAAATAATAAATAATAATAATAAAAATAAGAATAAATAATAATAATAATAATTAATAAATAATATAATAATAATAATAATAATAATAATAATAGATAATAATAATAATAATAATAATAATATAATAATAATATGAATAAGTAATAATAATAATAGATAATAAAAATAAATAATAAAATAATATATATAATAAATAATAATAATAATAGATAATAATAATTAATAATAATAATCAATAATAATAATAATAATAAAGTAAATGAAAAAAACGTAAAAAAATAATAAAAAACAATAATAATAACAATAAGATAGAAAATGAATAGAATAATAATAATTCAATAATAAAATAATAAATAATAATAATAATAATAATAATAATAATAATCAGCATAATAATAATATAGGTTATAATTAATAATGAATAATAAATAAATATCAAAATAATAATGAATAATAAATATATATTATTTAATTATTATATATATATATATATAAATGACCATTTAAATATAAATCAAATTCATATGAAAGTTAAATAATAATAATAATAATGTACCTTTATATGAAGTCAAGTTTTCTCTGCTTCTTAATTGACTTTTTTGGCAATTAGCCAGGATTCCTCACCAGTATTTCGATTTATTTTTATTATTATAATATATATTTATAATTTGTTCTGTATGTATGGTAGGCACGTCGGGTTTATATCTAATTTTCGAGATTGTGGAGGTGGGCAAAATCTACTCCAAATGCGGTTATTAATTAGTCTGTGCTCTCATACATTGTGCGAAATTATCTGGATGTAGATGTACAGAAAGAGAATTGGTGCAGTAATATCAGATAGATAAATAATAATAATAATCATATAATAATAATAAAATAATAGATAGAAATATATTAATAATCAATAATAATAATTAATAATAAAATAATAATAATAATTAATAGTATAATTAATAATAAAAGAAAATTAATCAAGTAAAGTAATATATTGATTTAAAAAATAATAATAGTATAGTGGAAAGTCTAATCACTATTTATTAGCCAGAATATAGATAAGAATCATATAATTGAATGATACATAATACATAACTAATAATAAATGAATGAATAATGAATAATAATAATTAATCAATAGATAATAAATAAAATAGATTAATAATGAAAACAATAAATAATAATAAATTCAGCATATCACCCCACCTTTTCTTTCCTAAACTGGGGTAAGGGATCGTCACAATGCACTTTGGAAACAGAGAAATAATAGAGAGTGTTAAACGCATGTTTCGATAAAGAAAGCGCAGTTTATACCCACAACTGATTAAATGGTCTTAAATCTCAAAATAGTTCTGGTCAGAACTTGATACCGTTTCAGTTCGCTTCACGGATTGCGCATGAAACTCACTAATCCGATCTCCGTCATGGAGTGCGTCATCCCGTTGTCCAGATAGGGAAATAAACATACCCCCTCAACACAAAACCAAAGCCATCTCACTCTAATATGCAACTTGTTTCTTTGTCCCCGTTGAAAACTCCACATTCCTCTCTTCAGCAATTATAATATACTCAACTCAATCCATATTTCCTCGGTCCTGACAAGGCCGGTTGATCCAAGCACACTCACCATTATGGTATCCGCTTAACCGAGGCCTGAATATCGATCCATTCGCTATCACATTGACCAAAACCATTTCTCAAGATCATTTCCCAAGTTATTTATCTCTCCAGAGATCATTTATTCATCTCATATCTCTCCAAGTATTGCCATCCTTTTTCATGCGTACCACAATTCATCCCAAATCGTTCATTCCTGCTATTTGTAGTCCAATTCTTTTCTGACTCCTAGCACGCCCTTTATAGTATTGTCCCATGGCTGAAACCCTGTGTCCCTTAGCCTTAGTTCTATAGCTTGCCCCTTTCCAGGACCAGATTAGTTTTCACAACATACCTAGTACCATGTAACACACGAAGGCAATAACAATACCTTCATGGATAAACAGAGCTGATGCGCACTCAGACTTTTCCACCAAGGATTATGTGCATGTGACAGTCCTTCCTACCATTCACAACTTTATTACTCACATACTCTCTATCATTCCGTTTCCTTTCATCCACGTATATACATAGAATATTTAAACTCGGGCAATTTGACTCCAGTTACTGCCACCATTCCAACATAACCTCAACACCGAGGACTGTCCTTACTCTACTGCCACAATCTACCTTATGCTAACGTTTACTTTCTCAACTAGTCACTTTTTACAACACCCGCCAATTCCTCAGCAATCCTCTTAAAAACCTCGTCAGATCGACCACACAATACAGTCTTCTCATATAATAGCTATGGCACCCTCCATTCTCTTTCATTCTTCTTTATTCTAACACCTTCGTCTGCCACTCTCACCTCTAATTCTTTCATAATCCCATCCATATACAAATTGAATAATCCTGAAGTGAGACATAACACGATTCTGCTCCTCCGCTAATAATATTGAAATAAGATCACTTTCAACTACCCATTATTCTTATACATGACGTACTCCTATCGTCTATACATACTTTGATTCATTCAAAACCTACCACCAACCAACCACATATAACGAAACTCCTGCCACAGAGCTTTCAGGGATTCAATTCTATCATGCGCCTGCCAAATTCATTAAAGCCACTTCAAATTTCATACGGTCTTCTCTTCATTTTCTCATTCATATTTTAAATAATGTAAAAGATTATGATCCACACAGTCCCTCCAGCCACTTTCAAACACTGTTCTTCTTCACCAACTCAGTCCTTCAGCTTCACATCGAGCATCTTCGACCTAAAAATCAGCATATATATCTTCCCTACAACACTCGATAAATTAATTTCCTTATAATTCCTACAGTTACCCTTATCCCCCTTACTCTTATATGAAGGTACTCTTTCTGCTCTCCTTCAATCCTTCGGAATTATACCTGCATAAAAGCTTTGATATACAACTTCCTATTCCACTCAATCACCATCTCTCCTCCGTTCAAGATCGTGTCTAACCATAATTTCATCTATACGCTCAGATTTAACATGGCTTCAACTTGTTCAGCTTTCAACTCGTCATTACCTCTCTCTTAATAATGAAACTATCCCAAAAGTAACCTATTCCTTCTTACACCATCAAACCCACATAAACATTTACTATCATCCTCACCTTTTACTGCCAATTATGCGGTTTTCAGGTGTTCCCTCTACACTCTCCTTACATCCATTTCATCAGTTTAGAAAGCACCATGATTAACCATTATTGTAAGCAGATTCCATTTAGTCTCATTTTTAACCTTTCTTACTTCTTTCCAGAAGAGCTTCCTGTTCCCTTGTAAGTCCCATTCCCTCCTCCTTCTCACTTTTTTGTTTACCTCTTTTTTCTCCTCGTATCGGCATATTTTAGTATTTGCCATTAAATTCTCCTGTATATCACAGTCTAATAACAATCTTTCTTTGAGACCTCACAATTATCTTAGTACATTAACCATGCTTTCTTTTTAACTGTTTAGCATCATCTCTTCATTCCGACCACTGCCACTAATTCAACTATTTTATACTTCTTAATTTAGACACACACATACTTCTTTTGCGCTACTAACACCGATTTCTTCATTTACTTTCGGATTTGTTCAGTTTCAACTTGTTCACATTCAATTGGTTTATTTACAAGCTCTCTTAAGTACTTATCCTTATACCTTGTTCTAAAACTAACTTCTCACCTT
>JABUQX010038618.1:5000-20528 GCA_015478945.1 Trachelipus rathkii
CAAAAGGTAGTTGTGATAAATTAAGATTAAAAGGAAAGTATAGTTCATTCCTTACCAGTGGAGTATCATTTAAGATAGATTGTATGATAAACATGACGAAATCTGGAGTTCAGAGTAAATTTGAGATAGAGAAAGATAATTGAACCGTTATATGAAAAGGCGTGTCGCAGGAGAAATATATATAACCTTCTCTAATTGTAAGGGAGGTACGAATACTGGAGAGTTAATTTCAAAGTAAATGAGGCAGTACTTCAATATATTTATAATAGCGACTTAAAGAAAATTCATAGTAAGAATAAGACTACAACAATTCGACGGGCTGAGAGAAATACATGATATCAAAGTAATGTAAGATAAGATATGTGACGAGGATGAGGTGTCAGGATATCGGGTACAGAGCACACCGAGGTCTCCTTTTAGGAGTCTCTCCTTACCATACTCTGAAATATACACCACTGTCAGGTTATGTTCGGATCCTGTTGACGGCGACGTGTAACAGACCACAAAAAATTGCTCGGCCAGTAGAAGGATTTCCCGCCAATACTTACGTATTGCCAGGGTTACGGAAAAATAGTGTATTACACGAATCTCAATAAACCATTTAAACCTACCATAATAGGCAGAACACATAATGAATGAAGAATCATAACAATTGATCAGCAAGGCGGACATTATGCAGCCTTTATCTGCGCCTATGAAGCGGGGCAGGAGCATCTATAGATCGGGCTAATGAAAGGCAATAGATCAACAGACTTGACTGTTGCGAGGCGAACCAATAATCTGAAGGCACCGCAAGAATACCCAACACTTATTGACACTGAGCCTACTATATAGAAGAGAATACCAATCAAGAACGATAATCTAGCTTACAAGTAAGACTTGACATACGAATAAAGATCACGACTATAGAAGTCACTATAGGGACTACGAACAGCGAGAGAATGGTTTTTCGAGGAATTTAGTGATAGATGTAGTCAATAGATTATTAAATATAGTTGTAAGTGAAAGACTTATAAAGAAGGAGTATGATATTAATATATCTACTACAAAGATGAAGGAACTGAGCTTTGTTGCAATGAAAACAACCTTGTTCTCAATGCCCCAAGTAAAAATTTGAGAATGATCATAGGTTAATTTCATTACTCCAAGGATGCCTCTCTGGCACAATCTAATTATAGGCTGGTCGGTAAAGACGAAGGTATAATCTAAATCTTTGGACTAAATAAATGAATGAAGAAGTATCGGTGAAGGTGGATATCAGTTATAGTAAATGATGGTGAGATATAAATTAGTGAGTTAGAGAGTACGAGATTAAAAATTAGAAAATGCGAGTAGAGAGTTGAGAAGAAATAATGAAATCAGGGAACACACTGAAGGAAACACTCTAATGTTAACTTTATAAGCATTCTAAATGATGAAATTTACTCAGAAATTTAATAGGCCACGTTACTGCTATATGTAGTGCATGTAAATAAGGTACTGAAAGGGGACCGGAAAGGAAATCAGATGTCACGGATAGAAAAATAGATAATAAGAATGGGAATTTTAGGAATCAAAGTTTTATGCCAGACTCTTATCGAAATCTTTCGATATGTCTTGCGCCATAGCGAAAGATTCATGAAAATCTCAAAGGGTTGAGGACCAAGAATTAGAGCGTTTCATACGAATGTCACACTGTGCGATTACAGAGATATTAAATAAGATATATGAAAGAATTGAAATGTTTTAATACCAAATTCTAATTCTCTTTAAACGGATTAGTATTTCGAGAAAACCTTTATGATTAAGGAACAAAAATAGAACGTAGTTTGAGTTGAGTATATTAATTAATTAGAAAGGGGTCTACTTTCTCGGCATTAGGCACGTATATTAATCCCAGCACGAACTCTTACATCAATGCAACGCTGAGAAGCGTGATATTGTTACGCTAGCTTCTGGACCAATGTCAAGGAGAATCGTGTGAGAAGACCTATAAATCTATCATGAATTCAAGCTTTTAGAAAGAAGAAGGATAAATGAAAGATAATACTATTAAAAAGATGAGACAAATCAAAGCCAAAACACAATGATGTAAGGATATAGACATAGAGACCAATAGTATGAAAGGGACAATGTGAGAATAAGAAGTAAGCGAATGTGTATCTCGAAATATGAACTCAATAAAAATACGTGAGAAGTTAAATAGAGGTATGACTCGCTAGTATAGAAGACGAAATGTAGAGTTTTCAATGCCTTTATAACTACTAGGAGCATAATACAGGGATTATCTCTCGGTCTCAGTTTTTCTTTTGCTTTTAGCCTCCAGTCTGCAAAGTGAATAGAGAAGGAAGCGTTAAAATGAGTGTATTATTGCGGATCCACACGCAGTAATATGAAGGTAATATATATATGTTACATTTTTTGCTCTGTGAGGAGAAATGTTAGGAATGTAGCACGGAATGTCGGTGAGGCGCCAAGGAGTTTATCTCTACGAAAAAGCTATGTACTTCCATAATCTCCCATCTCTCTCCTGTCAAGTACAATACAACAGTCCTAAGTTTCTTTCATCCTCCCCCAGGTGACCCCAACCTCCCCACTACTGTTCCTGTGTGCACCAGAACCTAGTCGACGATCTATGTGAATGGCAATATACAATTCCGAGTTCTAGTGTAAAAGATTCAATGATGCTAAGCGACCAAATTTGTTCTAATGACCCAATTAGTAATTCCAGAAGAATAAAAGGTTAGTTGCCTCAAGGCCGCCTTATTAGTATGACGTAATTGTTAGAATTCACGTCTATCAAAACGAATGGACTAATAAATGATTTAGCCGTCGGCATACGAGTGGCTAGATGATGAATTAATATAGAGAAGTTCATTAATGAAAGTAAGCAGAAGATTGGGGATATAACAAGACCCTGATTAACACCTCTATTATTATAGATTTAAGGAAAGGCTTTGCCTAAGGGTTTCTAACATTTGAAGGTAGTAAGCCTAAATTCTACGATTTTTAGGTTTAAACACTTTTTAACACAGAATTAATTATTCTTTTGAATGGTTTGTGTATTTTAAATAAGTAAAAAATAATTTATTCTTGATATACTGTTTAACTTTGGAAAGTCATAAAAGAAAATTTGCGAAACCCTTTTTATTATTCATTTGATCAGTACGAAACTTTCGGAGCATGAACTGTTGGGGAAGATACAAATTTTTTGTTTAGATAAATTTTTTTGTATGCAGAACGAATTTGCCTTTGTGCTTGTGGAAAAATTTCGTATTTTCAAAATTTTCACTATAAAAAACGGCAAACAAAACATTTATTTAAATAAAAAATGTGAACTTTGCCTAGTAGCTTATGATCTGATCTGACGATATAGAGCGGATGAATAATAATAAAAATTTTCATGATTTTTATTTTTCAGATGCCCCCCCAAAAGGAAAAAAAAATTTAGAATTGGTGGCATGTAACATTTTTAATATTTGCCCGATTACAATGAAAAATTCACAGCTTGTGCAACTCTACAAGTTACACATATGTTATTTAAATTAACATTTTTATGCATAACAGTTTTGCCGCTGATCACAAGGAAAGTTTTAAAAACTTTGAAATGTTTCCCATGAACAACGGCAAATCTGTTGGGCATACGAAAACTTTTGTAGGGTTTAAGAACCCTGCTCCGGCAATTACAATTTTTTATTGGTAATTACACAACAAAACTCAAATTTTGTTGCCATATATTAATTTATTTGTTATGAGTTTGGTGAGCTGAACCCAAAATATCATATTAGATTTTGTTTAACGCCTCCAGGTTTCCGCTATACATTTGAAACCATTAAAAAAAATTTGAATTATGTCTCCCCCAAATTTTTTTTCTTTTTTTTTACATTTCATAAGGGAAAAATCAACATATTCTTATTATTTATCCTATCATAAAATTTTTATTTAGTTTCTCAAGACCAAATTTTTTTTTTTTTTTGGGGTTTTTAATGGTGGGAAAGGGGGGCCCCAAAGGGAATGTTTTTTTTAATAATTGGGTCCCCCCCGGAACAGGGGAAGGACGGAGAAGGAGGAAACCGTTTTTTTTGAAAAGAGGATAGGAAAAAAGTTTGGAAAAAGGGTGTCTTTAGAAAAGGAAAAAAGGGGAAAGATCCTTGTAAAAAAAAGAAGTTTTTTTTGAAAAGGTTTTTTTTTTTTTTTTTTGGAAGAATTGAAAATTTTTTTTTTTTTTTTTTTTTTTTTTTTTTTTTTTTTTTTTTTTTTTTTCAAACAAAGGGAATTTTCTCAACCCCGAACCCCGAACCCCAACCCCGGGAAAATTTCCTAATCCAGAAAATCAGCGAAAGAAAAATTAGAAATTTCGGGAAAAAGAATTAGAACCGAGAGGCCCAATTTCTCCTTAAGAAAGGGTTAAAAAAAGAAGGGAAGCAAGAAATTGAATGAAGGTTGGAAAAAGAAAGAAGAAAGGGTTTCCCCCCCCCCCGGGAGTCATCCCCCATTGTAAAATTGGAAATAGAAGTTTTTTTTTTTTTAAGAAAATGTGGCCAGATTAAAGAATTCCAAAAAATTTAAAATGAAAAAGTTTAAAGGAAAAAAATAAAAAAGTAGGAGAAAATAAGAAAACAAAAAGAAAAAAACCCTTTGAAAGGAAACAAACCCCAAACTTAATTGGAAACCCCAAAGAAAAAGGGGAAGAAAGAAAGTTCCCCCCCCGGCCCCCCCAATCCAAAACACAGCCCGGAATTATTGAAGCGAATTTTTTTGGGGGAAAGAAAAAAAAAAAAAAAAAGGTAAGCAAAGGGAGAAAAGGAGGGAAAACCCAAAAGGAGGGGGAGCTTTTTTGGGGAAAAGAGCAATAAAAAAAGTGAACCGCGTGCCAATACCCCCGGTCCCAAAAATTGCTTTTTTTGGATTATGGTCAAGCGACCCCACCAACGCCAAAAAGTCCCCCTTTTTTTCCCCCTTTATTTTTTTAAGGGCCGGAAAAAAAAAAAAACGCAATTAAAAATCCGGGGTAAAGAATAGGGGAAAAAGTAATATTCGCCAAGTAGAAAACCTTTTTCGAGCGCCCGAAAGGCCCCCGTAAAAAACCTGGCCGATCGGAAGAAGTGGAAAAATGAGAATAAAAAATTAATTTTAAAGGAAAAATGGAGAAAAGTTGGAGGAAGAGTTTTTTCAAAGATCTTAGAAATTTTTAGAAATATCAAGTTTTAAAAAAAGAGCCTAATAGGGGGCCGGGGGATAGTTTTTTGAAAGGATCTTTTGAAGCGGGGCTTCCCCCCTTTTTTCCCGGAATAAAAAGGGTTTTTTGGGAAACCCCCAATGTGGGCGGGTGCTTTTCCCCCCCAAAACCAACTTGGAAGGGAAAAGGTGTTAGTTTTTTTTTTTTTGGAAGACCATTAGAGAAATATTAGTTTGGGGAAAAAAACGAAGGGGGGGCAACAAAGGGATAAGCAAAACGGGAAGCACCAACCTTTCCCTCCCCAAAAAAACCTGGGGAAGGAAAAATGGCCAAATCCCGGGCCCCCAACCCCGCCCCCTTTTCCCCCCCCCTAACGGGTTTTTTCCCGTAGATTTCAGGAAAGCCCCCCAATGGGCCACCCGATCAAAATGTTAAAATTGACAGGGCAAAAAGGCAAATAGGAAACAAAACCTTGGGGAAGAGGAGAAAGGAAAGGAAGGGAATGAGGGGAAAAAAATCCAGAAAATCGGTCCCCCCAGGGTTTTTTTGGGAAAGTTTAGAAAAAAAGGAAAAACAGGGAAAAGGGCCCCGGAAGAGAAATTGGGCCCTTTTTTCAAGTTGGAAAAGAAATTAGCTTACACAAGAACCATCAGATTTGAGTACAAAATAAAAGGAGGCGTTGAAGAACAAGGGCAAAATTGCAATATTGACAGATCCTCAGTTTTTTTAAGAGATGTTTTTGTTGGTACGTGAGACCAGACTACATTTATCACCAGGGACAGTTTGGATAGTTATAACTTTTCCGTTTTTGGAAAATTTGAAAGCCCCCCGCTTTTGCCCTTTTCGTCGAAGAGTTTAAAAAATCCCCCTGGGCAACAACCGGATTTTTTTTTTTCCTAGCTTGAATGGGAAAAATTAAGCAAAAGCGTAAAATTGATTTAGGAAAAGGAAAATAAAACGGAAAAAAAAAAAATTTTTTTTTCCCCCACTCCGAATAACCGCCAAAAACTGTCTCTTAGGCCTGAAACAAAAAAAAAAATTGGCCCAGAAAATGCCAATTTCTGACATTTCGAATCGAACAATTGGATTTAAATGAGGGAAGAAAAAGGAAAAAAGAAAAAAATTTTTTTAAAGTCCCGAAGAAGAATGGGGAAAAACCCTGCCCATTCCCGTCAACGATTTTTACAGCCTCCCCCCACCTTAAATCGGCAAAAAAAAAGAAAAAGTCCGAAAAGGCGTCCAACCAAGAAAGGGGAAAAACAAAAAGCAAGTTCCCCCAATTTTCCCAGTTAAGTTTTAGCGTAGAAAAAAGCCCCCAAACGCCAAAAGGCCCCCCCCAAATTCAAGCCCGAAAAATCCAAAAGTGCCAGAAAAAAAAAACGCGTAAAAAAAAAGGGCAAAAAAAAAAAGGATGGGAGGCGCCCCCCCCTTTGTTTTTTTTTTTTTGGAAAAAAAAAGTAATTTTAAAAAATTAAACAGAGATATAAAGGGGTTTTTTGTTTTGGGTTCAGAATTTACCACAATAGGAAAAAAAGCGAAGGTGGGGTTTGTAATTTTATTAAGAGAGGAAGGGGAAACTTAAGTGGGGGTGGAAACAAATAGGTCAAAAGTTGGGGGTGTTTTCCAAAAAAGGAAAATTTTGGAATTTTGAATTTGACGAATCCCCCGGAAAATGGTTGGGGGGGTTTTGGGGGTGGGTTTTTCCTTTTTTTTAAAAATTAGTTTGTTTCTTTTTAAGATCGTTTTTTTTGGAGAAAAAAAAATTGCTAAAAATGGAAAAATTTCCTTTCCCCAAACCCCCTTAAATCAAGTTTAAAAAAATGAGAGAAAAATCCCCCCAAAACGCAAATTCAGTGTTGGGTTTTTGTTACATTGAATCCCCCCCCTAAATTTAAAAGGGACCTTCAAGTAAAATTTTTTTCGGATGAAAGAAAGGATAATAACCAAGATGGGGGGAAAAGAAACGCTAGTAAAGAAAAAATATTCAAAGAAAAGAGGTGGGGGTCACACGTATGTGTATAAAGTTTATATTATGATGCATCTTGGATCGCCGAGAAACCATTTTAATTGGTTAAATAAGTAAAGAAAAAGGGAAAAAAGAAAAAGATTTTTTTTAAGTAACAATAAAATAAATCAAAAGTTTAGGAAAAAATGATTGTAAAATCTTTAACAACCCCCCGGTTTTGGGGGTTTTTCCAAGGGAAAGTTGGGGTTTTTTTTTTTTTTTTGTTTTTCCCCCAACCAATAGGCACCATTAGTCTACAGCGATTTACGGAAAAAATTAAAAAATGAAAAAAAAAAGGTTTTTTTATGTTTTAGATTTTATAATTTTAAAAACGAAGTTTTTTTTTTAGAGGGGGGAAAATGAAAATTTCCCCTTTAGCCCAACTTGGTTGTCCTCATACCAAAAAGAGGGCAAAGGGTTAGAAGGGTTTAAGAGAGGTGGGGGGGGTTATTCCCCCCCAAAACGGAAATTTGCAGAAAGTTTTTTTTTTTAGAGAGTAAGGCCCCCCGCGGGAAAATGGGTTTTTTGGGGTTAAAGTCCCCCCCCGGATTAGAACAGCCCCGCGCCCTTTTTTGCCGCAAAAATCTGGGGCCCCAATCAAAAAAAAAACCAAACAACGGCAAAAACCCAAACAAACAAACCAAACAAAACCAAAACAAAAACAACAAAGACAACTCAAGACAGAAACAAAAAAAAACGAAAGTTTAAAAATTTTGATTTTTTTAAAAATTTTTTAAATTTCCCCAATCAACAAAAAAAACCGTAAAAAGCTTAAAACCGTAAAATTTTTTTACATAAAATAATGTTTTTTATAATTTTTGAAAAAAAATTTAAAGAAAAGGTTTTTAAAAAAAAAAAAACGCATTTCAAAAACAACACACCTTAACAAATTTACGAGAAACAACAACGTAAGAAAAATCTTTCAACATAAAAAACTAAATAAATGTATTAAAATTTAAACAATAAATTTAAAGAGATGTAAAAAAAACGAATAGTGATTTCAACTTTAAAAGGAACCAACCACATTAATACACGCGTAACCAATTTTTTTGAATGGGTAAATCGGTATCCCCGGGTTTTTGAAAACAATGGCCCGATTACTTAGCCGATACTTTCTTTACCTTTTTTTTTTTTTGGGTTGAAAAAATTTAATAATGATAAAACTTTTTTTTTAGAATAATCAAAAAAATAATAAAAATCGAATTAAAGTTAAGACATTATAATAGATTAAGCTTTTTTTAGTAACCAAGTTTTTTTTTTAAAATGTATTTTTTTTTTTTCCTCGATTTTCCCCTTTTTTTTAACTTTTTAAGAAATTTTTTTTTTTTTAGCCGCTTTCATCTCCAACTTTTGGGGTTTCCCTTTTAGCAAAAAATAAAAAATGACCCTTTTTTCTAAATGAGAAACTTGATTTACTAATACTTTTTAGTAATCGAATACTAATTTTTTTCTCACTTTTTTTTTAGTTTTTGGGGAAAAGCAATTTAAGTAATTTTTTTTTTTTTTTTTTTTTTTTTTTTTTTTTTGTTAAAAAACTCAAATTATGATCTTTGAAATTAAAAATTTTGAACGTAATAAAGGAGGATTATTTTTTTTTTAAAACTTATCCATAACAATATATTCTATATTTAGCCCCTAAAATTCTGTAACATTATTTCCTTGTAATATATGGGGTTTTTTTTATATCATTTTTTACTTTAACATTTTAAAGGTTTTTTTTTTTTTTTTAAAGCGGTACTACTACTACTACTATCCCCTCAATTTCCTTCCCCTTTTGGGTTTTTTTTTTTTTTTTTTTGGGTCCCTTTAAATTTTCTGGTTCCCTTTTTTTTTTTTCTTTTTTTTTTTGGTGATTGCGGTGTGGGGGCCCGTGGTTTTGCCGTTGGGTGCGGTGTTTTTCCCGGTGGGTGGGGGGCCGGTTGGTTCCCGTGTGCGGTGTAAAAAAATGATTAGCAAAAGAATTTTTTTTGGCCCAAAACAGGCGTGGCCTTTTTTTTTTTTTTCCCCCTTTTTTTGACTTTAAAAAAACCCAACATCAAATGGGCTTTTGCCAACTTCTAAAACTTCCCTTGGTAAATTCCATGGGAAAATAAACCTAACCTTCTCTTTTACTCCCCCCTAAAAACCTAAACTTTTTAATGCTCTTTGTTCTTGAAAAGACCCAAAGATTGGCCTTTTTAAGAAATTTCAATCCCTTCAGCTTCGGTTTTTTTTTTAAAATAATATTCCCAACTAATAAACTTTTTAAATTTTTAAATTTAATTTCCCCCCAATTTTGGAATGGGGGGGGAGTTTAAATGTGCCCCCCTTTTATGTTAAAATAAAACCCATTCCCTAAAAATTAAAACCATGAAAACTTTCCCGGAGAAAAATCTTTTCGAATCTTCCCCCTTAACTTCCCGATTTGTTTTTTTTTGGTGGGCTTTTTTTAAAAAAATCTTTTTTTTCCTTCCCCTTCTAAATACAAACATTCTTTTTAATTGCTTTTCTGCACTGGTTTTTTTTTTCTTCCTAACAGAAACAGATTTTTTTTTTCCAAATTCTCCCTTTTTTTTTTTTTGATTAACCCTTTAAAAACTAAAACTCTCCCTTTCATTGTTGAAATATGAATATTATAATCCTTTTTTCTTTTTCATCCCAAAAAAATAAAATTTTATTCCCTCTTTTTATTTTAAGGGGGGAATTTCAATCTTTACGAACTGCATTGTTTTTTTTTTTTTTGGGGGTTTTTCCCTTTTTGTTGTAACTGAAAAAAAAAAAATTTTAAGTTTTTTTTTTGGGAGGAAAAAAAAAACATATTTTCCAAATTTTTAAAAGTAAAAAATTCCTTTCCCAAAAACGGAAAATGGGGGAAAGCAAAACCTTGGAAAATTTTAAATAAAAACCTACCACAAAACAATAGTAATAGCACCCCAAAACCGATTTTTCCCCTTTTGGAAAAAAAAAAAAAAACACAAACTTTTTGGAACCTAAAAAAAAATGGGGTTTTTCCCAAACTAAAATTGATAATCATCTCTAATTAAAAAATTACAACCTCCCCAAAATTATATCTTAAAATCCCTGAAACCACAACCTTTAAAAAATATCACCTTTTAAATTTTTAAATAACTTTCCCTCCCTTCCAAAAACATTCCCCTCCCCATCCCTGCCCCTTTTAAAATGCGGGTTTTTTTCCCCCCCTGGCAAACTTTTTTTAAAATCGGGCCCGGATTTTTGGGGGGCCAAATTGGGCCGGGTTGGCCCTTCCTTTACGCTTTTAACCCTTTAAATTAAATTTTTGAAGTGAAAAAAAAAAAAACCTGGGGCTTTTTTTGCTAACCTCCCTTTTTTAAGACGCCTTCCCAAAAAAAAGAATTTTTTTTTTTTTTTTGGCCGATAAGGGTGGGGGGGAAAACTGTAAAAATTGTTTAATGGGAAATGACGTTCTAAGCCCATTCCCTTTTCCCCCCCCCTTTGGAACTAAAATCTTTTTTTTTTTTCCTTCTCAAATAATTTTTTTCGATTCGCGTGCCCCCTTTTTTGTTTTTTTTTTCCCCTGTCCCCATTCCAGGCTAAAGACAATGAAAAAATTTTAATCGGGTTTGTGGGAAAAAAAAAATTCTTCCGTTCTCTTGATGGACTGGCATATCGTGACCTATTCACAATGCTTGCATGCTTCAGAATCGTTTTGCCAAGGGATTTAACTTCCTTTTTCGACCGAGCAAAGCCGGACAATTTTTTTTTAAAAATTTTAAAAAACGAAAAGTGCCGCCCTTAACCTCCTTTGGTTTCCTCCCCCCCCCTACTGGCAAAATCTTTCTGGCCCTCATTTGCCCAAAACCAATCTCTTAAAAACACCTTTTCCCCTGGGGTTTAACAATTTTCCATTCTTTTTTCCCCCCCCTCCCAACTTTTAAAATTCGCTCTATACCTGTGGTTTTTCCCTGTTTTTTTTGGGTTTTAATACTCCCTAGGGCAGAAAAAAGGCCCCAATTCCATTTTTTTCTTTGGCCTCCCTATTTTTTTCCCTTCTAATTTTCAACCTGGGGACCGAAATTTTTTCCCCCCTGGTAAATTTTTCCCCCCTCTTCCCCCCTCCTAAATTTTCTGCTTTTTCCTCCAGGGGTGGTCCCCCCCCCCCCTTAATTGCCCTTTTTTTTAACCCTGTCCCCCCCCAAAAAAATTTCAATTTTGGGGATTCGGGGTGCCCAAATTGAAAGGCCCCCCCCCCTTCCCCCCCTGAAAAAAATTCCTATGAAAACCGTTTGTTGGAAAGGCCCCGGGGGGGTTGGCCCCCGGGAATGGCAAAAAAAAATTCCCCCTCCCCCTCTTTGGAGGTTTTTTTTTGAGGGGGTGTTGGGAGTTGCGACGTGCTGGGGGCCCCCCCTTTTCCCCTTCTTCGCCTTCAAAACTTTAAATTTCCCCCCCTTTCCTAATGCCCTTTCCCAATACTGCCAACTTTCCCCCTCCAGGTGGTTTTTGGAAAGCCCCGAGCCCAATAATGGTCCCCAAAAAACCCTTTAATTTTTTCCGAAAAAAAATGGGAAATGCTAGTTATTAAAATTCCTTTTTATTAACATGAAAATATTATCCCATTGCTTTTTTCTCAAACTTTATCTTATTCCCTTTTTTTTTTCTAAGATTTTTGAAACCCCTCTTAACTCTCAAACTCTCCCCCAAACTTCCTTAAAAAAATTCCAAAAAAAATCCTTGGGAACTTCTTTTTTCCCCCCCTTCCCCCCTTTTTTTCCCCCCTGGCTTAGTCGGCTCGGGCCCCCCTTTTTTTTTTTCGGGGGTTTTGACCCCTTAGGGATCTTTAACTGGGCGAAATAGTTTATATACTTTTTCCCCTAAAAAATTTTTTAACAAAGAATTTTTAAAAAATGGTTTTTTTTTTTTTTTTTTCCCGCCCCTTAGGAAACTACCCCGGGAAGAAACTTGGGTTGGGGGGGTTTGGTTTTGGCGGCCCTTGGGACAAAAATAAATCCCCCAAAGCCATTTTTTTGAAAAAACCCGGGGGTATTGGGCAAAAACGCGTCCCCCCACTGGCTTTCTTCCCCAAAAGGCCCCTTTTCCCAATTTCCTTTTGGGTTTCCCCCCCTTCCCTTCCCCCCTCTCATTGACTAACTTTATTTCTTAAAAAGGCTTTTTTTCCCTTTTTTCCAAAAAAATCGCTTTCCCAAAAATGGTTCCGGGCCCCCCCTTGTTTTTGTTTTTGAATGGGGCCCCCCAAACTTTTTTCCCTTTTTTTTCCTGTAATTAAAGGTGGGGTTGGTTTTTTTTTTCCCCTCAAAGATTTTTTTTCCCCCCTTGTTTTTTTTTTTTTATCTTCCTACTTTTTTAAAATTTTCCCTGCCCTTTTTTTTTTCCCCATCCAATGGAATCCCCGTTTTTCTCCCACCTTGCAAAACAATCTTAACTCTAAAAAATTTTAACACTCCAAAATTAAATGGGGTTTTTTTTTTTGGAAAATGAAAACCTTTGACCCTTTCCCCAATTTCCCCCTTCCTTTCCCCCAAAAAAACTCCCAAAAAAAAAAAAAAAATATCAAATTTTTCAACCTCCCTCCCCTCCTTTTTTTTTTTTTTTTTTTTCTTTTTTTTTAAAAAACAAAAAAAAAAAAAAAAAAAAAACTTTCCCCTTAAAGAATTGGGCCCTCTCGTCCCCCTTAAAAAAAAATCTTTTTTTTTCCCCCGATTCCCTTAATTTCTCGTTGAAGTCTTTTATTGCGAAATTTTCCCCAAAAAGGTTTTTTTTTTTGGGTTCCGTTCCCCCCCCCCTCAAAAGCCTTTTTTTTTGGTTGGAAAAATTTTAAAAAAAATTTTCTTTTAAAAAAAAAAACCTCACACTTCTACAAATCCCTCTCCTTTTTCTAAGAACACCTTACAAATTTTCCCCTATCCTCTTTTCCGACCGGTTTTCTCTCCGTCTTCTTCCCCTTGTTGACCCCCAATAGTAAACATCCTTTTGAAACCCTTTAAACATAAAACAAAAAAAAATGTTTTTTTTTTTTGGAAACACCCTCCAAAAAATTTTCCCAAACGTGGGTTTTTTTTTGCTTTAGGGTTGGGCCCTTTCAAAGAAAACCTTGGGAAAAGTTTCCCCCTGGTTTTAGAAAAGTTGGGGGGCCGAAGAAACCCCTTTTTTTTTTTTTTTTTTTCCTCCTTTTCTCCAGTTTTTACTTTTTCCCCCCACCCCCCTAATCAAAGGGTCTTCCAAATGCCGCCCCCTTTTTGGGGTAAAATGGAAAAGTTTAATAAAACTTTGGGGGGCCTTCCCTCAATGATCTTTGTGGGGGGGGCGGGGGGGGTTTTCCCTTGGGTTTTTTTTTTTTTTCAAATCCCCGGCCCTTTTTTTTGGATTAAGGGGGTTCGAAGTCAAAAGGCCCCAAAAGACTTTTTAATTAAACCTTGGTTCCCCCCTGGTAAAAACTTTTCCTAGTTTTTTTTCCCCACTTTTGATCCTTTTTTAAAAAATATTTTTTGCGGCGCGAAATTGGTTGGGGTTGCTTTTTTATTCCCCTTTTTTTTCCTAAAATAGGTTTTAACTTTTGTTTAAAAAAGAGGCCAAAGTGGGGGCTCGAAGGGAAAACCATCCCCCCACTTTAGCCGGGGGTAACCCAAAAACCACCCCTTTAACGAAACCGGCCCCCCCCCCCTTTCCCGGTAGCACAAGGGGGTGCTTTGCTTTGGGGGGGGGGGGGGTCAAAAAAAGGCAACAAATGAAAGTTTTTTGGGTGGGGGGTTTTTTTTTTTTTTTGAATTGGGGTTAAGCTAAAACTCCCCCAGAACACCTGGGTTTTTTTTTCGCTGGCCGGTGGGGGCCTTTTTCTTTTTCTTTGCCTTTCAAAAACCCCTCTTTTTGGGGTTTTTTTTTTCTTGGTGGAATTCCTTTTCCCTTCCATCATCCCCCTTTGTGGTTTTTTTCCCTATCCCAATTTTAAAATTTTTTTTCCCCTCCAACCTTTTAAAAGCCCCTGCCCCGTCCCCCCCTTTTTTGGGATAACCCTCCTCTCCGATAACAACATCTCTTATGTACATTTATAAATCATTTAACATTAATATCTTTCTTTTCAACAACCAACTAACTTGTAAAATTTAGCTTACATTAAACCGTGAATTAATTTTACTCAGCCGGTGAACCAACTTTTGGTTTAAAAAAAAAAATAAATTAAATAAAAAGGTTTTAAAACTTAATAAGGAAAAAAATTTCCCCCCCCTTAAAAAGCCCCTTAAATGCTTGGCGCCAAAACACTAAAGAATGGGGCCAAAAAAAAAAAAAACCTCCCGAAAAATAAAAAACGCGGCTTTGCTTACTTCGTTTCTTAGAAAAAAAAATGCAATTTAAAAATAGTAAGTTTAAACACGGTGGGAGCCCTTTGCTCGCCTTTTTTGAACAAAAAAAAAAAAAAAAAAAAAAAAAAGCCAGACAAAGAGAAAAAAAGTTGGAAAAGCCCGCCCTTTAATCCTTTTGCAAAAAACCCCCTGGGCAAAAAAACCATCCGAAATACAATCTCGTTTTGTGGACATGACCACAGGCACACGCTTCGTGACTCGTTCAACAAAAACTACTGAAAAAAAAGAAGTGATCGATGGTGTGGAAAAAATTTGCGTGATCTCAATCGTTTCGAATAAGTTTTTTTTTCCCCCCTGGCCCCCCGGAAAATTGCCATTTGGAACCATCCTTCCAAATTCACCCTTCCAAAAAAGGGAAATCACAAAACCCAAAAGGGGAAAACCCTTTCCAAAAATCCGTAAAAAAACCTGAAAAGGAGACAAAAGTCCCACAAAAGGGGAAGCAAAAGGAATTTAATTTCCAAAATTTTGCAGTACCCACCGTGTTGCGAAAAAGATGGAGGGATGGGAGGGCCCCCTCTAACGAAAAACATGAAAAAAAAAAAAGATTGGCTTGGCCTACAGGAAAAAAGAAAGAATTCCCCCTTTTTTTATGGCGGTTGGGGCAATGGAAAAATGGGGCCAAGGTTTTTTCCAATTTATTATCAGTTTGGGGGGCTTTTGCAAAAAGGCAAAAAATAATTTATCAGCACCCTTTTCCCCTTCAATCCAGTCCCCCGAGGAGAGAGAAGCGGTTTAAAAAAAATTTTTTTTAATAGTTAAAAATTTTTTGATGAAAGGGTTAAGGAAATTGTTTTAAAAAACCCAAAAACCCCAAAAAAAGGAAAACCAGTCTCCTCCCCGCCAAGAAAAAAATTTTTAACTTTAGAAAAAAAGAAAAGCTTAAAATGTTTTTTTTTTGCCAATTCAAAAAGGGGGGGGGGGTGGAAAATTTTTTTGAATTTTTTTAAAAGTATTTTGAAATGATATTCCTTATCCTTTAAAGCACAGTAATTTTTTATTTTAATGGTTTCCAAAAATGGTTTGAAGTT
>JABUQX010038619.1:0-40000 GCA_015478945.1 Trachelipus rathkii
TAATATCTATTAATATAAAGGGATTCTTAACTATTTTGTTTCAGTGTAAACAAAAACTACTTTTAATGTTGTGTTAGCTCTAAAAATTAGAACATTCAAGGATTTATTAGGGAGGAAGATTTAGAAATGAACTTAACTAGTCAATAAGAAAAGAATTAAAGAGAGTCGCAAAATAAATTTGCCACAAGTGTCAACAACATCTCAGAAGTAGTATTATTGGTACAGTATTAATTTTTATGAAAATCACAGGATATCTAAAAAAATAATAATGAAGAATAGTGAAACGAAAATTGTTGCTCTCTTTAGGAAAAAAAGTTACAGCCTCTCAAGTTGTTAAAAATCCATAAGACTTTTTCAATGTAGTCGATCTAAGGTTAGGTCTTTCAATTTAGGCCCCCTCAAGTCGGAATTTATGATAAGTTTTGTTAGGTATACACAGAGAAAATCTATGTAAAATTAACAAATCTTATCATAACCCTAATGAATAACCCTATAAAACGAGCAAGAGGCCCACTAATTTTTATTATAAAGTCTATGGGAAAATTTTAAAAACTTGCAAGAGTCTGTTTTCCTAAAGAGACCACTGATTTTCGTTTTCACTATTATTCATTATTATTATAATTATTTTATTCTAAAAAAATTGTTTTTTTAATAAATCCTATGGGTTCTTTTTACAACTTTGAGGCTGTAACTTTTTTTCCTGGAGAGTGCGGCGATTTTCGTTTTCACTATTCTTTATTATTATTTTTTAAGAATTATGTCCTGTGATTTTCATAAAAAAATCAGGGGTGACAACCCTCTGGGTAACAATTACCCAAGAAAGTTTTTTATCTTTATAAATTTAAAAGTAAGAATAGGACAATTGGTCCAATTAAAAATTGATTAAAATTAATAAGTTCAGATAAGGAGTTGGGTCAAACTTCAGTATTTGATCGAAATATTTTCTGAATTTTTTTTTTTTTTTTTTAAGTTCAAAAAAATTTAAGTTCAGTAAAGTTGTTAGGTTTTTTAAGAAAATTGTTTAGTGGTAAGCTTCTGACAGAAGTTTAATTTTTAAGAAAATTGTTTAGTGGCAAGCTTCTGACATATTCCGAAGTAATGTAATTAAAAAATTTTCTTAAAATTCTAATGTTGAACTTTGGAAATTTTTTGAACTTAGAAAATTTCTTTAGAAAATATTTAAGATCAAATACTGGAGTTTTATAAGGTTAGTTAACATTTCAATCTATTTTGCATCAATGTTTACTGAGGAAAAATTGGATAATAGTTTAGGCTAATAAGTTTTGTTATGCATGCAGCATGTAAATAAAATAGACTTAACAAGAATTTTGAATTTGAGATAAAATAAAGTAAATCTCTACTGAACTATATTGACCCAAGTAATAAAGCTGCAGATCCTGATGGTATTTTATGATAGAATTCTCTGGGAGGGTAGCAGTAGGGATGGGCGGATATCCGGCAACTATCAGTATCCGGCCAAGTTTTGACTATCCGGTATCCGGCCAGATATCATTGTTATCCGGCCGGATAACTGGATAATTACTTTAAGTAAGGATTCTTCCTCGTTTGGAAATATTCCAAAAATAATTTGAAAAATTATATATATAAATGAAAAAAAATATATATATATATATATATATATATATATATATATTTCTTTAACTCTTACTTTATATATATATATATATATATATATATATATATTTATACTTGTTTATAATTTCATTTTGTGTAACAATTTTATATTATTTTATTATTCATCATTTTATGTTGACTGTACAATACAATTTATCTGAAATTTGGTGGTGACACGTTTCATAAAATTATGGTAAAAATATGGTAATATTAAAATATTATAATAATATATTATAAAAATATTAAAATATATGGTAAAAAATATGATATTTATAATGGAATTAAGCTACTAAGACACATGTTAATGCAATTTTTACCACCATAATTTTATTCTCACGTTTAAATATTGTAATTACTAAATAGTAATTACCACTGCTTATTTTAACGTGTTTAAGCATTGTATTATTTACCAGTATATATACGCACATTCTCAGAAATTTAAAAAAAAAAACACGAATTTATTCTCAATGTTACCCGCCTTCAGTGATAAAATATAAAAATCAGAGCAAATGTCAGGGCACAAAACTTGATAAAATGCAATGTTGGAAATAAATATATCGTCTGCTATTAAGAAAAGTGGTGCTACAAATAAATGGTCAATATCGATTATAACTTATATAGGACAATCGAGAACTAAATATTATCGATATTGAGAATGGTCGATTAATAGTAACACTCAATATCATTTATAATGTTGATAAATTTTACATCAGAAAAAAAAGAAATTTAAAACATGATCCTTTGAAGAAGAAGAAAAAAAAAAAAAATTCGGTGTTGCTATCAAACGTACAAAAGTTGACCAACGTGTAAAAAATTTGTGGACTATAAATTTTGACATTCCACTGAAACACAATTTTTTTTGGTAGTCCTCCATTGCGGAATGATAAAGGCATTCCGCTAACAATTCCACAGCATTTTTCAAATTATCGCAATTGCAATTCCTCCAATTTAGTTTGGTATTGCGGAATTGGAGGGGACAAAAGTAACGAGACGATCACACTCTGATGTATATATATATTGAGAGATATATATATATATATATATAAATATATATATATATATATATATATAGATATATATATATATATATATATATATATATATATATATAAATATATATATATATATATATATATATATATATATATATGTTATATTTATATATATATATATATATAGGTCAGCCTCAGATTAGATGTCCCATGTATATAAAAAAAATTAGCTAAGTAAAAAACTGAATACATTTTGAAATCAACGCACATTGTAATGGAGAAAATGAAGAAATAAAATAAAGTAGAGATAAAAAATAATAATAATAATAAATGAAGAAATAAAATAAAGTGAGATAAAAAAAAAGTAATAATAATAATAATTCTCTACGTTCCCCAAATTTCGCGTTCCAAAGTCATGAGTCCCCAATATTTTCTTTTCAATGTTAAGGCAAACATACACTTTACATACATACATACATACACACACACACACACACACACACACACACACACACACACATACACTATGATAGATAGATGTTCTGTAAAAATTAATTTTTTGATGACCTGACCTGACCTAACCTAAACTTTTTGCAATTTTAATTTTTAATTTAATTTAACTTTAATTTTTATTTTGAATTTTTATTTTGCCATTATTTTAATTTCCCTAAAGTTTTGAAAAATATAAGGAACGTTTATTTTTAGGGTATCATGTTTTAAATTAAGTTTTTGAAGCGTGCGATTTTGGAATTATTTTTAAAATTAATAATTAGTAATTTTTTTTTTAGTTCTTTTTTTAGTTCTTGCATTACAATGTACGTAAATTCAAAAATATATTAAGTTTTATGCTGTAGATATAGTGTTTTTTTAGATACAGGGGCACCTAATCTGGAGACTGGCCATATATATATCCCAGTATAGCGTTATATATATATATATATATATATATATATATATATATATATATATATATATATATATATATCTCTCTTTCTCTATATATGCGCGAAATATTTTTCTATATTTATATTTATATATATATAATCCAGTAGGGTCAGGCGAGGTAACGTTAGCCACTTTAGGTAAAACTTTGTCTCCCACTTTCCCCTAATAAACTTTTTGGATTTTTTTTTCTGAAAATCAAGGCCCTATAGTAGGTCATAAGCACACAAAAAAAAATAATGTAATTCTAATAATCATAGTTTTATTAAAGTTTAAATAAAACTCTTTAGACTCATTTTGATGTGTGATTCTGACCTCCATTGTGGTGTGAATTGGGCTATCTTTTTAAATTCCTCTTTTATGTATAAATTCAATTTATATTTTAATTTTTATATATATAAGTAACTGTTTGTTATATTAAAATTAGTGATAAGATATTAAAGAGCATAATTCTAAATAAAATAAGAATAAAAATGGTGGCCCAATTCACCCCATTCGAGGGACAAAATTTTGACACTTTTGAATTCATATTTTCCATATAAATTTCATTTTTATTTAATTTTTACTTAATATAAGTAACTGTTTATTATATTTAAAATTAGCTATACGTAATAAAAATGTCAATAATAATAGACTACATAAAATAAAGAATAACAATGGTGGCCCAATTCACCCCATAATCAATTTTATTGGGGTATGAATCGGGCCAAGTTAGGCCCAGAGATTTAACCACTATGCACTGTTTGGAACAAAATTTAGTTTGCCAGTTTAAAACTAACATACTCAACTGTATACACTGAAAAAAATATACTCGTTAAAATCCACAATTTTTCATTTTAAAACAAAGTTAAAAAAACTTCGAATTTTCAAATGCTTGAAATTTATTGGACATTTTATACTAATTTATTATATTTTTAAAAATATAAAAACTCTCTAAAGTAAAGATAATCTAGAATAAAGCTTGTAGTACTACGATGAGCAATAATTTTTTTGTTTAGTCACCCTTGACTATATAACGAACTGCCAGATATCAGTATCGGCTGTCACGGCTAATTCACTATCCGATATCGGTTCTTCCAGCGGATATCAGATATCAAATATATAAACACAGGCTATATAAGAACATGCAAACATATATATATATATATATATATATATATATATATATATATATATATATATATATATATATATTTCTTATATATATATATATATATATATATATATATATATTTATACTCATATATATATATATATATATATATATATATATATATATATATTTACTTGTTTAGAATTTCGATGTTTCATTTATAATCTTATATTATTTTATTCATCATTTACATTGACTGTACAATACAATTTATCTATTGGTGACACGTTTCATAAATTATGGTTAAAAAAATATGGTAATATTAAAATATATATTATAAAAATATTAAAATATATGGTAAAATATTATATTATGATGATTTAAGCTACCAAGACACATGTTGATGCAATTTTTACTATATTTAAGTATTATGATGTAAATAGTAATTACCACTGCTTTTTTTAACGTGTTTAACAGTATATATACGCAAATTCTCAGAAATTTATAAAAAAAAAAATTTATTCCCCAATGTTACCATATTAGTGATAAAATATAAAGAAAATCAGAGCAAATGTCAGGGCACAAAACTTGAAAAAATGCAATGTTGGAAATAAATATATGTCTGCTATTAAGAAAAAAGTGGTGCTGAATAAATGGTCAATATCGATTGCTTTATAGGACAATCGAGAACTAAATATCGATATTGAGAAGGTCGATTAATAGTAACACTCAATATTATTTATAATAATGATAAATTTTATCAGAAATAAAAAGAAACCTGTTTGAAAGATCCTTTGAAAAAAAAACAAAAAAAACGATTTTTCGGGTGTTGCTATCAAACATACAAAGATGGCCAACGTGTAAATATTTGTGGACTATAAATTTTGGCATTCCCTGAAACTCCACAATTTTTTTGGTGAAGTCCTCTAACTCTTGAGGTCGATATAGGCATTCCGCTAACTGTAATTCCACAACATTTTTCAAATTATTGCAATTGCAATTCCTCAATTTATTTTGGTATTCCGCAATAGAATGCTTGAACGTCACCTCTTGAGGATATATATACCATATATATATATATATATATATATAAATATATATATATATATATATATATGTATATATATATATGTATATATATATATATATATATATATATATATATATATATATATATATAACTGCTATATATATATATATACTCTATATATATATGTCAACCTCAGATTAGATGTCCCATGTATGTAAAAAAAACTGATAGCTACGTAAAAACTGAATACATTTTTGAAATCAGCGCACTTTGTAATGGAGGAAAATGAAGAAGAAATAAAATAGAGATAAAAAAGTAATAATAATAAATAGGTTTCATGTACAATAATTCTCTCGCCCCAAATTTTCGCGTTCTAAAGTCATGAGTCCCCCAATATTTTCTTTTCAATGTTAAGACAACCATACGCGCATGTGCGAGCGCACACACACACACACACACACACACACACACACACACACACACACACACTCTCTATGATAGATAGATGTTCTAGAGAAATGAAATTTTTTTGATGACCTGACCTGACCTAAACTATATGCAATTTTAATTTTCAATTTTAATTTAAGTTTAATTTTTATTTTTAATTTCTACGGGCTACAGATATTTTAGTTTCCCCTAAAAGTATTGAAAAGATATAAGAACGTTTATTTTTATGGGTATCATGTTTAAATTAAGTTTTGAAACGTACGATTATAATATATTAATTTTAGATTGCGTTATTCAAGAAATTAATAATTAATAATTTTTAGTTCTTGCATTACAATGTACGCTGAATTCTAAAATATATTAGGTTTTTATGTAGATATAGTGTTTTGGATACAGGGGCTTCTAATCAGGAGACTGGCCATATATATATATATATATATATATATATATATATATATATATATATATATATATATATATATATATATATATATATATATATACTATATACTAGTTATATATGCTATATATATATATATATATATATATATATATATATTAGTGATGGGGCGATTATGAAATTTTTGCCGATGACGATTAGAGCAAATTTTGCCGATGACGATGACGATTAATTGAAAAAAACTATTTTAAAAATTTCTTTCTCTCTCTCTCTCTCTCTCTCTCTCTCTCTCTCTATATATATATATATATATATATATATATATATATATATATATATATATATATATATATATATATATATATATATCAATAGCATCACATGTATATGTCTATACACGGTATATATATATATATATATATATATATATATATATATATATATATATATATCTATATACAGAAGTGTGTGAGAGAGTGAAATATCTATATATATATATATATTTATATATATATATATATATATAAAGATCTCAACACACAGATCCACGTCCATAGAATATCCTATATATATATATATACATCTATATCACTGCCTTTTATATATATATATATATATATATATATATATATATATATATATATATATATATATATATAAAAGGCTGTAGACAGGAGGGTCAGGGGGTTCAACCTCCCGAAATTATTTTAGCGATCAAAATTTTTGATTCCTTAAGTCTAATAATAATAATAATAATAATAATAATAATAATAATAGTTAATCAATGAAAATGAAAAGTATTTATTAATGGAAATGAGGAGACATGTTTGTGGTCCATAACGATTTCTTAGGTCAAGTGGCTGTTCCTCATACATGTATAAAATAATATTTAGACCAGGGACTTTAAATGTAAGGTTTCCAAGTTTGCAGATGATAGCAAATGGCTACCTCAATAAGGAATAATGATGGATGTATAAAGATTTAAAAGATAAGGAGGGAGCTGTAATCGTTGATGGGATGAGCAGGTTCATTCCTTCTTCAGATAAATTTTTCTTTCCTCATTCATTCCTTCTAAAACTAAATCTTTCTTTCCTCATAATCCATGGTTCGATCGTGCTTGTTCTCTGGCCATTCAGGCTAGAGACAGTGCCTATCGGGTGTGGAAAAATTCTCGTTCTCCTATCACTCTCGCTAATTTTCATTCAGCTAGAAATAGTTCCAGGACCTTTCTTCGGCAGGCAAAGCTGGCTTTCACTTGAAGTGCGCTAACCTCCTTGGTTTCTCCTACTGACAAATCATCTTTCATCTCTAGGAACTTCTGTAAATCTGCCTTTCCTCCTCTTATTGGATCTCTGGTCATTGTGTTGCTAATTCTCAACTGAAAAGGCCAATCTCTTGTTTCAGCTCAAACTATATTTTCTATGCCTCAATACTAGCCTTTCCCTCCCTCAGTGTTGGGAGGCTCTCACATGTCAACCTATTCCGAAAAAGGAACCAGCTCTGATCCTTCTAACTATAAAGCCCTGTAGCTCTCCCCTTGCTATTCTATACAAGATCTTTGGCTCTATACTCAACTCACTTCTTAGATCATCTAGGAAACTCACTCCGATGTGAAGTACGGCTCTCGTTACTTGCAGTCTACTGGCGATATGCATTTCCCTATCTAACCGATTTATGGTTTCTGCTCTTAGGAACTAAGGTGAGACTTGGGTGGTGGCGCTTGACGTACATCAGCATTTGACAGTATGGCACGCGTCACTGCTCCAAGCTCCCCTCCTTCAGGTTTCCTCCTTCTCTTTGCTTAATTTATCTAGCTTTTCCAAATCGCTCAATATCGGCTATTGTTGATGGGCGTCTTCTTCTTTCTGTCAATAGTGCTGTTCCCTCAGGGTTCTGTCTTATCTCCTACTTTATTCCTACTTTTCATTAGTGAATATTCTCACCTGTACCTCTAACTCTCTATCCCACTCTCGTATTCCATTATTTCGACCCTTCATTCTTTAGCTCATTATAACAATTCTACTCCCACTTTTACTTCTGGAATTGCCTCTACGTCTTAATCTTTCGATTTATTCTCGCTGATGGATAGAAATAGCTTTGTGAAATTCAATTCTTTAAAACCTTTTACCAATCTCCTTCTCCATGCCCTTTAACTTTCCTGTTTTTTAAAGCCCGGTTCTGTCGTCTCTCCCTGTTGACAATATAAACATTCTTGGCCTTAACATGAACAAAAAAATATTGGAAACCTCACATCACAACGGTTGCTAGGGAGGCCTTAAAGAACTGGAAGTTCTGTTTAAAAGACTGTGAGACTTTCCTCCCTTTCTCAGAGTTGCTCCGCTATACAAGGTCTCATCCGCCCATGTAGGGAGGTACTGCTCTCATATCTGGGGCTCTGGTTTCACCCGAGTAAGCCAAAAGGCTTATAAGCTGTTCTGTACTTTCCAGATTCGCTTGACCCTCTATCTTTGCTAGGCGATGTTGGTGCTTTATCATATCCTATAGGTACCGCAGCGGCAAGTGCTCGAGGAAGCTTATCTTTCGCGTACCACTACCTTTACGAAGCCCTCGTAGCACTAGCTGCGCACGAGTATTGTGTTGACATTGATAACTCCAGGCTAGTTGCTGTGTTCTTCCTTCTTTCCCACCACCTCTGTTTTGTGGAATTCTCTTCCATCTTCTGTATTTCTGCTGATTTAATCTCCCTCACTTTAAAGCCTGCGTCTGTGCTCATATGCATGTTGCGCTAGAGGGTGAACTTTTTTGAGTGTTCCCCTTCCTTGAATAGGGCTCTGCCGTGAGTGGTAGTGACAACTGTAAAAAAATCCTTGAATGGGCAGATATGGCAAATGAACTAAATCCCCTACTCCCCCATCCAAAACATCATCCAGATTATCCCAGAAAATCGTACTCTTTTCAACATTACCCTCAGATGGATCATATGCAACCACACAAAATTTGACCTTTTCAAACTTAAATTTAACCTTTAGACTTCTAGTACTCACACACAAAATCTACCATAGCTCTCACCACAACTCACTCATCAGAATTGAAAATCCTTCTATCCCCCTCTCATTTCCTTTCCACAGCAACACAAACACATTTCACACCCACCACTCATTTTCACCGTTTCCTTTCATCTTTGTTTTCAGTCACAGTGAGCAAATTTGCCCTTTCTAAATACATCAATTACCTCTCTCATCTCCTCAACATTTATTCCTCCTGACATTTTCATATACGAATCACGATTCGCCATTTTCACTTGAAGGATAAAGGGTGCTTACTCAGAATCATGACCTTCTCTAGGCATGCGTGCTACCATTTCCTGACAAAAGATAAGTGGTAGTAGGCAGCCAACTAACCTGCAGGTCGCCCGGTAGCCTTCTGACCATAGGACATACAGTGTGGGTAATTTTTCTCCCCTACACATATGGATATAAGGGATAGGGATGTCTGTTAGATGTTGTCTAAGAAGAGGGGTGTGGATATAAATTATGTGTATATAATGCTTGTCTGGAAGAGATGAGTGTGGATATATGAGCGCATAACAGAAGCGAACCATTGGAAACGGAATGTCAGCGTACCATCCACGCAAAATACAGTGTATCTATATATATATATATATATATATATATATATATATATATATATATATGTGTGTGTGTATATGTTATATATATATATATATATATATATATATATATATATATATATATACACACAGAAAAATTATTATTATTATTATTATTATTATTATTATTATTATGAGCTTTAATATTTTTCAAAATTCTTAGTATTGATTCAATTAGGCGGCAAAATAATCGGCGAAATTTGCCGATGAGATAACGATTTAAAAAGATGACAATGACGATTAATCGTCCATATAATATATATATATATATATATATATATATATATATATATATATATATATATATATATATATATATATATATATTTATATATATATATATATATATATATATATACTATATATATATATATATATGATATATATATTTGGGGAATTCGTTGATAAAGGTGGGGGGATAGGTGATGGTTAGGGAGAGGAGAGAAAAGAGGAGAGTGGAAGTGATAAAGGTGGAAAAATTGGAGGAGATAGTATGTAAGAGGGAGTTTAGGAGAGGTATGGAGGACAGGTGGAGAAGCGTAGAGAGGGACGGGGAATTAGGAGGTGGAGGGGAGTGGAAGAGAGATTTAAAGAAGCAGTATGTGAAGAGGCTAGAAGGGTGTGTGGAGTAAAAAGGGTGGGTGCAGAAGGAAAGAGAGTGAATGGTGGAGTGAGGAGGTGAAGGAGGGGTGGTGAAAAGGAAAAAGGAAGCTTATGTGAAATGGTTTGGGAATATAGGGGAGAAGATAGCTGGGAGGGAATATAGAAGAAAGGGTTAGGTGGAAGCAAAAGGCGGTGGGAGAGAGAGGCGAGAGAAGAAGAGAAAGGAAGCAAAGAGGAATGGTGTAGAAAGAGTGACGGAAAAATTTTGAATCGGGGAGTAAGATGTTCTGGAAAGAAGTTAATAAAAAAAGGAAGAAGGAAGGAGGGGTTGGGGGAGAGGATTAAGGGAGATGGGGAGTGGATGGGAGGAGTGGATAGGGTGAGGAAGGGGGGGGGGGTATTTTAGTGGACTATTGAATGAAGGGGGTGGGGTAGGGGAGGAAGATATCAAGAGGTGAGGATGGGAAATGAAGTGGGAGGAGGGGAGGATGAAATACAAATGGAGAAAATTATTAGGGCCGAAAAAGGGAGGTCCGCAGGTCTGGATGGTGTGAGAATGGCAATGTTGCAGAAGGGAGGTATGGGGGTGGAGGAATGGCTGCATAGGTTATATAACATATGTTGGAGGAGTGGTGAGGTACCACAGGATTGGGAGGATGGATGTTTGGTTCCCCTGTATAAGGGGAAAGGGGATAGGATGGAATGTGGAAATTATAGAGGTATATGTCTTTTAAGTGTGGTAGGGAAAGTGTACGGAAGAATACTGATTGAGAGAGTAAGAGGTTTAACGGAGGGGAGAATGGGGGAAGAACAGGAGGCTTTAAGGAGGGAAGAGGGTGTGTGGACCAAGTGTTCACACTAAAAGATGCTTGTGGAGAAAAAGTATTGAGAGGAAAGGGAAAGTGTATGGATGTTTTTTAGATTTAGAGAAAGCATATGATAGAGTGAATAGGGGTGAACTATGGAGGGTGTTGGAGGAAAATGGGGTGGGGGGTAATTTAGGGAAAGGTATTAGGGCTTTTTATAGGAATAGTAGAATGTGTGTGAGAGTGTTAGGAGGGGAGAGTGAGATGTTTGGGACGGTGTGTGGATTGAGGCAGGGGTGTGTAATGTCGCCGTGGCTATTCAATTTGTTTATGGAGAGTGTTTGCAGAGGAATGGTGAGGGAGGGGAGGGGGGTGGAATTGATGAATGGGAATGATAGAAGGGAAGTGAACATGATACTGTTTGCGGATGATACTGTCCCGCGGAAGGGCTAAGGTATTTGGTGAGGGAGTTTGAGAGGGTGTGGGACAAAAGAGGCTTAAAATAAATCCAGGTAAGAGTAAAGTGAGGGTTTGAGGGGGAGGAAAGGGAAGGGGGGGGGGGGAGGGGGGTGAGGGGGGGGGGGTAGTATTGGAAGAAGTAAAGATTTTTAGATATTTAGGGATGGAGTTGGGTAGGGGGGGAGGGATGAAGGAGGAGATAGAACATAGAATAGGTGAAGGGATGAATGAGGGCTTGGGGGGGCCGGGGGGAAATATGGAAAGGGGGATCTATCACAGAAAGTTAAGATAAGTATGTTTGAAAAAAATCTGTGTACCAGCGGTGTTGTGAAACATGGGGTTGAATGCTAGGTCCAGGAAAAAGTTGGAAGTATTGTTGAGATATGAAGGGGTTGAGAGCGGTTTGTGGGGTTAGCAGAAGGGAGGGGATTAGGAATAGGGTGGTGAGGGAGAGATGTGATTGAGTGGAGGAATGGGTTGGTGGGAAAAGCGGAGAAGGGAATGTTAAGATGGTATGGGCATTTAGTGAGAATGGAGGAGCAGAGAGTGGTTAGAAGAGTTTGGGAGGCGGAGGGGATAGGAAGGAGAGGAAGGGGGAGACCAAGAAGGAGGTGGATGGATGGAATAAAGGAGATGATGGAGGAGGGAGGGATGGGGGAGGAAGAGGGTAGGGTGTTGGCGAGGGATAGAGGGGGGGGGAGGAGGTGGGTGAGGGCGAGATGAGGGGGTGTGTGAATGAGGGAGGCTGTACGCACCACTACCCCGCTCAAGCGGGACAAAAGTGTATGTACAATAATAATAATAATAATAATATATATATATATATATATATATATATATATATATATATATATATATATATATATATATATATATATATATATATATATATATATATATATATATATATATATCTTATATATATATATATATATATAGTTATATCTTTATATTTATATATATATACTCTACTCACATATATATATATATATATATATATATATATATATATATATATATATATAATCCCGGTATAGCGTCGGGCGGGGTGACGTTGGCCACTTTAGGTATAACTTTGTCTCCCCACTTTCCCCTAATACACTTTTTGGATTTTTTCTTCTGAAAATCAAGGCCCTATAGTAGGTCATAAGCACACAAAAAATAATAATGTAATTCTAATAATCATAGTTTTATTAAAGTTTAAATAAAGCTCATTTAGACTCAGTTTGAAGGGGTGAATCGGACCACCATTGTGGGGTGAATTGGGCCATCTTTTTAAATTCCTCTTTTATGTATAAATTCAATTTTATATTTTAATTTTTACTTAATATAGAAATTGTTTATTATATTAAAATTAGTAATAAGTAATTAAAATTTCAATAATGATAAATAAAATAAGAATAAAAATGTGGTAGCCCAATTCACCCCATTCGTGGGACAAATTTTGACACTTTTTTGAATTCATATTTTCCATATAAATTTCATTTTTATTTTAATTTTTACTTAATATAAGTAACTGTTTATTATATTTAAATTAGCTATACGTAATAAAAATGTCAATAATAATAGGCTACATAAAATAAGAATAACAATGGTGGCCCAATTCAACCCCATCATCAATTTTTATGGGGAGGTGATGAATCAGGCCAAGTTAGGCCCAGTGATTTAACCACTATGCACTGTTTGGAACAAAAATTTAGTTTGCCAGTTTAAAGCTAACATACTCAACTGTATACACTGAAAAAATATATAATTAAAATCTGTCCATAACTTTTCATTTAAAACAAAGTTAAAAAAAACTCGCATTTTTCAAATGTATTTTTCAAATGTACTACCACGATGAGAAAAAATTTTTTTTTGGTAATTGTTACCCAGAGGGTTGTCACCCCCGATTTTTATGAAAATCACATGAAATACTCTAAAAAAATAATAATAAAGAATAGTAAAAACGAAAATCTTCCCTCTCCTTAGGAAGAAAGTTACAGCCTCTCAAGTTGTTAAAAATCCCATTTAGGGTTTGTTGTTAAAAAAAAACAAAAATTTTTTTTTTTTTTTTTGAAAATCTAGGATATACTCTAAAAAGCAACCTGTAAGAAGAATAGTGAAAACCGAAAATCGGCTGTCTTTTAGGAAAAAAGTTACAGCCTCTGAAACTTAAAAATTTTCCCATAGACTTTCTTATAATAAAAATTAAGTGGGCCTCGTGCTCGTTTAGGGCCATCCTAGTTCAGGTTATGATAAGATTTGTTAATTCTACATAGATTTTCTCTGTGTATACAACAAAACTTATCATAACTTGAAGCTAGAAGAGTCTGAATGAGACCTAACCTGGATAGATCAATATTGAAAAGTCTATGGGTTTTTATAACTGAGAGGCTGTAACTTTTTTTCTAAAAGCGACAATTTTATTATTAATAATATCATTATTATTTTCATAAATATATCCCTTCTATCGGGGGTGACAACCCTCTGGGTAACAATTACCAAATTTTTATTTTTTTTTAGTCACCCCGCCCGACGCTATTTAACAGACTGCCGGCTATCCGGCTAATTCACTATCCGATATCCGGCTGGATATCCGGTATCCGGCTATCCGACTAATTCACTATCCGCCCCATCCCTAATTAGCAGTATTTCAAAGATACTGTATTTGATTTTTAAACTATAAAATTTGGTGAGGTACTCGAGGACTAGAAAATAACTAAAAAAAAAAATATGTTATCACATTACGCTCGAGTCAACAATTACTATATTTTCTGTAGAAGGGTGATTTCTTAGAGGGGACATAATACAAGCCTACAAAATATTTACATCTATTGATAATACTGAGACCAATAAATACTTTATAATGACCACAGACAGGAGACATAATAGAAAAGGAAGACGTGTAAACTTGATGTAAAAAAAATTCATTCAGTAATAGGGTTATTAATTTTTGAAGTGGTTTGCTGCAGGAAGTTGAGTATGTGATTCACTTGCAACATTTAAGAAAGGAATGGATGGGTATATGGATGGTTTGGGCATCATTTAGTATATTTTGACTAAACCAAATTGGTGGATTTTTAGTTAGTTAAGGCCAAACTTCATGTTGTAATTATGGCAAACTTATTAATGCTTGTAGTGCTATTAGCTTATACCTTAGCTATAGTTTTTGCTTTTGATAGGAGCCCAGTTGGTTTACACTATGTAAGATACTGACAAGTCCTAGGTTACTGTGAGTTTTGCATGAGCATGTTGGTACTTTAGTTGACTGGGACGGTCTCGATAGGTCCATGTGGCTTCTTAATGTCTCTATACTTTTAATGTTTATTGTACATAAGCACTTAGCAATAACGATTGCATGTTCACCCTTAGGTATTGTAATTATGGAGTTGGGCTAGGCAAAATTGGATCATTTAACAGTATTCCAAGCTGGCATTTTTTTTATTGATGAATTCTAGAAATTAGAAATATAGCTATATTTTTTATTAATCTTCACTAAAGAAAAAAAAAGTGTTGTAAAAGAAAATTAAATAAATTACATCATTTAATTTTTTGAAAATTGATTTTAAATTTATGTCATATTTTATACAATGCATACTTTATGATAAAATTTAAATCATAAATATTTCTTTAGCTATTTTTCCTCAAAAAATATTAGCAAGTTTTTTAGTTCACCTTTGGCATTTTTTTCAACCACACACATTATTTTAGGGAGTATGGAATAAATAGTTATATGTTATACAAATTAGGGACAAAAAGTACAAATGCATGGTGCATAAATATTTGTCTTACACCTATCCATGGTGATGGGAAATATTTTTTTCCATAGCTATATATTCTTATTTTACCTACCCAATTCATGAGGCAAAGGCATGTTTGTTGATGTAGCATTTCATTTCATAAATTTATAATTGATTTTTAATAATTTAGGTATGTTATAATTAATTTAATTTACTTTTCCAATACTAGTTATCACATCCTTGAGCAAATCATTCTATAAATTAACTAAAGGCCTAATTCAGTTACTTAAAAGTGTTTCACCAAAATCGGAATAAATATATTTTCTTAATAAAACCTCTGATATCATTTTCTGCTACAAAAACTTACTCCCTATCAACAAAGTCCTAAAAATGAGATTTTATAAACTTGTAAGTGAATCAAATCCCTCAAAATAAATTTCCACCAGCTCTGAAATCTTCTTTTCATAGAAGACATACTCAGTTCTTTCAATCTTATCTATATATATAGTTCTTATTAACTTTCAGCCTTTTATTTTTTTTTTTTTTATTGTACCACTTACCATGAAATAATTCTATTGGAGAACTAAATTGGAAAAAGAACATAGTTGTTAAGGAAGTATAAACTGTTGAGTATTTTGAATTTAAGAATTACTAACTCAGTATCTTGAAAGTGGAACCCTATTTCCTAATTAGGAATGTTTCAAAATATAGGGGAGAGTCAATTTTGGCTTGGGGAGACTCCCATTTGGCCCTACCTTAAAAAATGGACATAAAATTCTTAATTTTCAGCCAATTTAAAAAAAAAAAAAAAAAAAAGCAAACACGCGCTTATTCTAATCTCTCTAAAAATGTTGTTTTCCACAAGTTTTTCTGTCTAGTCATTTCATTTTGTATAAATTTCATTTTGAAAACGTATGTTTTTCATATTTTCGATTCACCTCCTGCAATATTTGTTGAAATTACTTGAAGCTTGAACTATATGAAGATATGGCCTATTACCTAAAAAATGAATGCTTCTTTTTTTTATTTAAATCAAGATCCAGCAATGGTTGAAATTCAAAACTTTTTTTGGTTTTGAAAATTAAAAAATTGTGATAATTTTCTGCTCAGATGATCAAGGATGAAATTTTCCAGGGCATACTGTATGTAGTCGGGAAGATAAATTTTTTAAGATAATTTTTTTGTATGTCCACAGTAGTTTTGGTTGAGCTGAAAAAAATTTTCCCAAGAAAAATTTAAAAAATTTTAAATATTTTTTTTGGAGAGTGCAAAAAATTTATCTTAAAAACGAGTGTTATCTATTGACTATACTCACTCTGAAAATTTTGATGCTGGTGGATAAGTAGAAAAACATATAGCTATATCAATATTTCACTTTAAATTTTTTTTTTTTTTTTGTAAAAAGAATATTGGTGGCACAACACCACACACATCACGATAGACATCAATTTAGGCACTATATATAGTCAGGCAAGAGATCCACCTGCTAACAGATAATTTTTTATTTCAAAATTTAAAAAATTTGTTCCAAGAACAAATATAAAACTACCTCATATACAAAAAAAAAAAAAAAAAAAAAATCTAAATAAAAATTTTGGCATCTCCCCTGACTACATAAGCCCCTGAAAATTTCATCCTGCTTGCCTGACCAGATAAAAAATTACCACAATTTTTCAATTTTCAAAGCCCAAAAAAGTAGATTTTGAATTTTGACTATTGTGATCTAGGTTTAAAAACTAAAATAAAATGTGCAAATGTGTGGACCCACAACCTATTTATAGTTCAAGTTTGAAGTCATTTTGAAAACATATTGTAGAAGGTGAATCAAATATGAGAAGCAGGTTTCAAAAATGGCAAAAAGAAATAACAAAAAACTAAATAAAGTTTACAGGTCAGAAAAAGCTGCACTTCTCTTCACTTTTGTTATAATGGCTGAAAATAAGAAAGGAGGCTATGTCCATTTTAAGTAGGGGCTAAAATGGGGTTTCATCGCTGATTAGTAGCCCCTGGTCTAAGTATTTTATATTTATATATATATATACTTTAATAATATTCAAATAAAAAATTTTTCCTCTTTAATTTCAGGTTGATTTTTAAACTAATAAACAGAAAAATGATGAATGAAAAATCTATATGTTTTATGAGTCTTGCTGATGCATTTTTGACAAGTGTGACGAGATGTACAAAAGTCTTTGAATAATAAAAAAATTAGAGTGGATGCAGATTGTAGAAGTTGTTCCTGTTTAAACAGACAAGCAGACCTTAATAGAAAAACTATTTACAACATTTATACTCCACGACAAAGCAAGGATTTTTGCAAACAAAGATCAATAGCGACTCGAAAGGATGATCATTTTGTATATGATTGTGAAAGAAGTTGCTTCAGTAGAGGTAATTTTTTTAATTAATTTGATAAACCAATAAATTGTAAGAAATGTACTCTCTCTCTCTCTCTCTCTCTCTCTCTCTCTCTCTCTCTCTCTCTCTCTCTCTCTCTCTCTCTCTCTCTCTCTCTCTCTCTCTCTCTCTCTCTCTCTCTCTCTCTTTCTCTTTCTCTTTCTCTTTCTCTTTCTCTTCTCTTTCTCTTTCTCTCTCTCTCTCTCTCTCTCTCTCTCTCTCTCTCTCTCTCTCTCTCTCTCTCTCTCTCTCTCTCTCTCCTATCTCTCTCTCTCTCTCTCTCTCTCTCTCTCTCTCTCTCTCTCTCTTTCTCTTTCTCTTTCTCTTTCTCTTTCTCTTTCTCTCTTTCTCTTTCTCTTTCTCTTTCTCTTTCTCTTTCTCTTTCTCTCTCTCTCTCTCTCTCTCTCCTCACCCACTCTCTCTCTCTCTCTCTCTCTCTCTCTCTCTCTCTCTCTCTCTCTCTCTCTCTTTCTCTTTCTCTTTCTCTTTCTCTTTCTCTCTCTCTCTCTCTCTCTCTCTCTCTCTCTCTCTCTCTCTCTCTCTCTCTCTCTCCACTCCTACCTCCTCTCTCTCTCTCTCTCTCTCTCTCTCTCTCTCTCTCTCTCTCTCTCTCTTTCTCTCTTTCTCTTTCTCTTTCTCTTTCTCTTTCTCTTTCTCTTTCTCTTTCTCTTTCTCTCTCTTTCTCTTTCTTTCTTTCTCTTTCTCTCTCTCTCTCTCTCTCTCTCTCTCTCTCTCTCTCTCTCTCTCTCTCTCTCTCTCTCTCTCTCTCTCTCTCTCTCTCTCTCTCTCTCTCTCTCTCTCTCTCTCTCTCTCTCTCTCTCTCTCTCTCTCTTTCTCTCTTTCTCTTTCTCTTTTCTCTTTCTCTTTCTCTTTCTCTTTCTCTTTCTCTTTCTCTTTCTCTTTCTCTTTCTCTTTCTCTTTCTCTTTCTCTTTCTCTTTCTCTCTCTCTCTCTCTCTCTCTCTCTCTCTCTCTCTCTCTCTCTCTCTCTCTCTCTCTCTCTCTCTCTCTCTCGTGCAAAAATACCCGGGAGTCCGAGGCATGCATGAGCATTTCTTGTGCAGGGACCGAAGTATGGTTCTCATCACTATGCTTTGTCTAAATTTTGGCACCATTATGAAAATCAATATCCTGGGAGTAATTGACTTTATGATGCCGAAGGTGAAATAAAGAAAGAATCCTATGTGTGCTTGGGGAGAAAATTTTCAGACACGTATATTTCTGCTTGTCACAAGAGACAACTAAAATTACAGTGGTAGCTGGGCTGCAGTCTCGCTTCCCACTTATTATATGTTCTAGAATTCCTCATGCATGCCTCTGATTTCTGGTGCATTTTTGCAAAAGCGACCTCACCTTTGTGCGAACCAGGGCAGCTGATGATGATAAATAATGTTTATTTTTCTTATATTTTTAAATTTTATAATTTCTTACATAATTAACTTTTTAAGGAGCTGACAGGTGATCACAAAAACAGAGCCAATGGATGTTGTGTATATATCTTTCTGTTTCGAAAGAAGGGCTTCCTATACACTTTGTGTATTACGTTATAAATTAACTCATACTGTGGTCATAATCCAGCAAACAGAGAAAAATTAATAAAAGTGAATCAGATCGATTTCAGTCTTGAAAACAAATATAATAGAATGGATTAAAAAAGACAACTCAAGTTCAAGATGTTCTATTAAAGATTGCCAGATGGAATAAAACGAAAGGTAACACTGATTATAAAGACAGGAAGTTCTTTCCCACTGCCCATGACATTCAGCAACTTATATGGAGTTCTCAGAAATCAACAACCTTCATTGGAAAGGATTCATTCAAGGAGGCTTGTTGGTAAAACGCAATGAAATTGGAATTCCAGTTCTTGACTCTCTCTCCACGTTACTTAAGACAAAATATCGTGACATGTGTATCTTTTATCAGCCATCATCATTCAATGGAGCCAATGTTAAACCAATGATTCTTGTTCTTCAAACTCAACACCAAAAAGATATGTTTAGAATGCATGGAGAAAAACTTATTTTCATTTCCAAAAATTATGAAGGTAAGGAAAATTAAGGTTGCTGCTATAAGTAAGACTATTAATTATAAGAATTATATTTAACCCTTTGTAAAGTACTATATGCAAGCATAGTAGTTTTTAGTTTTTAAAGGTAAAGAACTATTGAATTTTCTTTTTGAGCCCTGAATAATTCAGAACTTTTTAAAATGCGCTTACTGAGATATCGGATGTCAAAAAACCCACTAGAGATATCTTGAATTAAAAAAGCATAGTTTACTGTTTGTAATTAATAGTAGTAACAGATTACAATATGGTAACAAAATTAACTCTGCTTACTACCAAAATAATTTTTTTAAACCTTTAGTTTCTCTTTACCTATTACAATCTTTGATCTCTTTACCAGTGCTAAAAATTATTATTATTATTATTATTATTATTATTATTATTATTATTATTATTATTATTATTATTATTATTATTATTATGTACATATATTATAGTTATGATACACTTCATGAGAGTTAAAATATTTTTTTCGAAGGTTTGAGAGGATATGGATGTGCAATATATTCTCTGGTTGTGAAAGATGAAGACGATGTTGCATTCCCGATAGCCTACATTCTTTCTAATGTGGACGATGGATACTCCTTTATTCAGGCTTTGAATAAATTTCAACACACCAATAGTGCAATTCAGCCAAAGTGAGTTCTTATTCTTATTATTATTATTATTATTATTATTATTGTTATTATTATTATTATTATTATTATTATTATTATTATTATTATTATTATTACTATTATTATTATTATTATTATTATTATTATTATTATTATTATTATTATTATTATTATTATTATTATTATTATTGTGTCTAGATATTACCTGACTTCTTTGTGACTGACTGCTTCAAGTAATAGAAGTGAGTTCTTATTCTTCCTTTATTATTATTATTATTATTATTATTATTATTATTATTATTATTATTATTATTATTATTATTATTATTATTAAGTGTCTAGATATTACATGACTTCTTTGTGACTAACTGCTTCAAGTAATAGAAGTGTAAGCGCATAGATATTTGGCACTGTTTTATGGTGTCTTATGTGCAGTTAATGAACTACTCGAAACCATTACAGTATAAAGGTATATTTATTTAGATTAATTAATAATTGTGCATCAATATTTACTTCGTTGACATACACACAAATAATGGGTATGACTTCAAGGTTAAAATGGTATTTTGCTTGCTAAAAATTATGCATATATGTAGGCTTTAGATTCTCTACCTGGGAACGAACTTCCTAACGTAGTTGTACTTAGGTCGGGCGCAAAATTTTGGGTAGCAAAAGTTGTAACTACTTTTCCAGATTTATTTTTGTTTTTTTATTTAAGTATTATTGAGTCGGTGAACGAATGTCTGAAGGAGAGAAATGTGAGTTTGACAGAGGCGAGAATAAAGGTGCATGATAGGAGAGAATGGCGGGGTTTTGTATGGGGGCATGGTTGTGGCCCACCTGGGCCAGGGGATGAACCCTTACATTGACGATTTACCATAGTGAGGGTCCGTCGCGGTCCCATGATGCTCTAGGGTGGATTTTCTGTCTGTGACGAGCTCTCACTAATTAATGGTACAGAGGGGGCGGTAAGGCTGGGCTTTCTTTTCGACGTTTGTCATGTTCTCCTACTGCTTTTCTTTTCCGATGCTTGTACAGCACCTTACCCCCAATCTTGGGGCAAAGAGGAAGGTGAAGAAGAAGTATTATTATTTTTTTTTTTTTGCCTAGATATTTGAGATGTCTATTTAATTATATGTGCATGGTGACTTAAATAGTTGAAGTGTGAAAAAGCTTTTGCTGGGGTGAAGATGGGAGGTTGAAATATTTTGTTACAAGTCTACAAGAAAGGGGTATTTTATAGCTTATAAGGTTACTAAAAAGGTAGGGAAGGGGGTATGTACTTTATGCACTTAAAATTTGTGTATTTTATCAGGATACCAAGAGGGCTAAAATAAATTAAATACTTTTAATTTATATTTCGTATAGTATATTAAACATAAAAACTCTACCCCACCTTCATTACTTTTTTTATTGTTGTTGTTTTAGAGCGTTCTTCATAGATGAAGCATTGGTAAGCAGCAGTGATGGAATCGCAACAATTTACCCAAGTTCCAAAATTTTGATTCCTCGATATCAAGTTCTTAAAGTATGTATAAATAGAAATGAGTTATTCGAAATTATTATTACTACTACTATTACTATTATTATTTCTCTATTTTAAGGCTGTTCATGAATGGTTGGCTCAATCGGCTGTCGCGGAAAAAGGACATAAAGAAGTTCGCGAAGTTCTTCTTAAGTATGTTCTTGATTTAAGTAATTGTGGAACAGTAAGTTTAAATTTTTGTTCTATTTTATTATTATATTCGTTTCCTCTGATATAACATCTGTCTTTGCGTATGAATCAGACATTCAAATCTGCATTAAAATATAAGTCTAATGTGGGACATAAATATCTGAAATTTCGGAAATATGAAACTGGGTAATTTTTCAGTAGTAAGTAGTAATATTCTTCGGCTAAACCAAGAGATTACATTAAAAACATGAAGTAAATATTATTATTTTATTCAACTTCTCTCCATTACTGAAAACATCATAAAATATTGTAAAGAGAATTTTTGTAATTAGATATTGAAATTCAATTGATTAAATTCTAAAGTTCTTTGATTTTATAGTACAGTGTAAATGAAGGAGAGAGAGAGAGAGAGAGAGAGAGAGAGAAGAGAGAGAGAGAGAGAGAGAGAGAGAGAGAGAGAGAGAGAGAGAGAGAGAGAGAGAGAGAGAGAGAGAGAGAGAGAGAGAAGAAAAAGAGAGAAAGAAAAGGAAGGAAGGAGGAGGAAGGAGAAGAGGAAAGGAAGGAAGGAAGGAAGGAGAGGAGGAAGAAGGAGGAGGAGGACGAGGAGGAGGAATCAGGAAGGAGGAGGAGGGGGGAGGAGGAGGAAGGAGTAGGAAGAGGAGGAGGAGGAAGAAGAAAGGAAGATTGGCAGGAAGAAGAGGAGAGAGAGAGAGAGATAAGAAGAGAAGAAGAAAAGAAGAGAAGAAGAAGAAGAGAAGAAGAAGAAGAAGAAAGAAGAAGAAGAAAGGAAGAAAGAAGAAGAAGAAGATGAGAAAAGAAACAAAGAAGAAGAAGAAGAAGAAGAGAGAAGAAGAGAAGAAGAGAGGAAGAGAGAAGTAGAGAAGAGAAGAGGAAGAGGAAAGAAAGAAAGGAAGAAAAGTGAGAAAAAGAGGAAAGAAAGAAGAAGAAGAAAAGAAAGAAAGAAAGAAGAAGAAGAGAAAGAAGAAAAGAGAGAGAAAAAAAAAAGCACAAAAGAAAGAGAGAAGAGAGAGAGAGAGAGAGAGAGAGAGAGAGAGAGAGAGAGAGAGAGAGAGAGAGAGAGAGAGAGAGAGAGAGAGAGAGAGAGAAGAGAGAGAGAGATAGAGAGAGAGAGAGAGAGAGAGAGAGAGAGAGAGAGAGAGAGAGAGAGAGAGATTAGTGAAGACTTGCTAATGTTTATTGATATAGGAGCTATAAGGTAAAAATAGATAAAATTTTATAGATAGAGAGAGATATTAAGAGAATTCAAGGAAGATGTTTGTTCATTAGTATAAGAGCTTATGGTTGAACAAATTACAAGGTTGGCTAAAAGCCTTTGAATTTAAAAAAAAAAAAAATACAATAAGGGAGTTAAAAACTAGTAAATATAAAACAAAGCTTCAAACATTAATTTTTCAGTTTTTTTTTTTCAATTAAATATAAAAATGTCTATATCAGATGAAATTGCCGCTGATCTAATATTTTTTCTTTATTCCCTAAAAAAAAAAAAAAAAAAGGAAAGAATTTCAAGCGGGAACTTTAGAACTAGAGCAAAAAGTTGACTATCCTGAGTTTACGAATATGTTAAAGCTAGACTGGTTGTCTTGTGGCGAAATGTGGTGCGATTATGGGCGTCATTATTTATTTACTTCAACCCAAAATTCCTTTATGGTTGAAAGGTAGTATATGCATTTTCAACACTTGTCTAGGTGATTTTTTTTATAATAGCATAAGCTTTGCGTTTTATCCAAAGTCAGATTGCCTGAAGAATTTTTATAGGCAATATATTAATTTTTTGTTTGGTATGTTCTATTTTCTTTCTTTCTTTCTTTCTTTCTTCACCTTCCTCTTTGCCCCAAGATTGGGGGTAAGGTGCTAGTACAAGCATCGGAAAAGAAAAGCAGTAGGAGAACATGACAAACGTCGAAAAGAAAGCCCAGCCTTACCGCCCCCTCTGTACCATTTATATTTATATTTATATTTATATTTTACTATTTTCATTTATACAAATATTTTCTTCAATTATATAGACCAAGGTGACCAGATGCATTAAACTAATAAAAGTATTTTGTAGGATTTTTTTGCCATAGTTATTTATTTTTTTAAATTTTAGATTATTTTTGAATTTGGAACATCAACTTTTAAAAGGACTTCAAACTATATATAGGCCTGAAGACCTGGTTAACCATATTGCAAAAGATCTTAATCATGATAAAGGGTAAGCATTGAACGTATAGAGTACTAAATATTGTTACACACACATATTTGCTTCAATAGTTTTTCCCTTCATTACTGAAATTTTTTAGAGCATATTCGTTTTAATAGTTTTTTTTTCCCTCTCTTTAAGAGAATCAGACAACTATCTGGATATGGATGATTTCTTAGATGGAACGCCGGAAGAACAAGCAGAGAACCTCATTCAAGAAGGATGGGACCAACTTGTACTTTGGCCATCTTCCTTTGAAGCATTAGTACCTTCGCAAACCAGTGTTGATCAGTTTTACAGCACCAAAGTTATTACCATGGAATGTGAATGTCCATATCCCCCATTCCGGGGACTCTGTGTTCATTTAACTTTAGCATTGATTCTTATACAAAGAAAGGCAAAAGAAAAAGGGGAAGAAACTGTTGAAGTAGCTCGTCTAAGATTAGCGGAAGAGGCTTTCAATAACAGCGACTTTCTGGTAGAGAGGTTAAGCATTACTACATTCCATAGTGGTATTATTTGCGTTACCAGTTTATCCGACTTCACATGCACTTGTAAAGCCAGCTTTTTCGGTTGTGAATGTGTTGGAGTGTTGCTTTCTCGAAAGATACACCCACAAACAACTTTAATACAGCAGGACATTACATCTCCTCCTCAAGAAGTAATGGAGTATGAAGAAGAAGAAATTCAAATGACTCCAACCATTGAGGAACCACGACCAGAGGAAGTTAACTTATCACCAACTCAAGCAATAAAGGCTGAACCATCAGAAAAAAATACCCAAAAATTAATTGAAGATCTATTCTTATGGTCTCAGTCACAACAATTTGTTGATTCCCCGAGCCTTCATGCCAGTCTACTCAGTATTATGTCGGAGATACAAGTGCCGCCCATTGATGAAAAATCTGGGAAGGTAAGAACACGACGTGGAAGTCATAAAGAAACCCCTTATGAAACACATGAATCTCCGCAAAGAAGAGCTACCCGTCAAGCAACAAGAGATTCTCCAAGATACTACTAGAATTAATAAAGGGTTGACAAATGTAAAAGCTGCCCATATAGAATATGAAGAACATCTCAAAGAGTCAAAAGAAGAACCAAAAGGAAGATAAAAAAGGTTGAAAAAGAAAATTTATTCGCATACGAGACTGTACAGATCTACAGTCTCGATCGCTGACGGTGGAGCACATTCAGTGGTTGTTTTTTATCAGTATCTCATTAATTTCCTACTGTCCTAATGTCATGAATAAACTTGAAGAGCAGAAGAAGATGTTAAAGACAAAGCTTTAGATCCAACTGACATATAATAAAAATTCAAAATATCAGGCAAATGCTTACTTAAGAAAAAAAAGTTAACCTAAATCTCCCCATTTAGAACTTTTGGACGCTATTCACCTACTTTTGTGATCATTCACCTAGGCTATTAAATGTAACTTGTAAATTTTATTTTCTTTTTTGTTATTAAATAAAACTATTTACTTTGGAAAAAATAAAATAATAAGTGCGTGTTCTCGTCTGAACAAAGTACGCACTGTGGGAATTGAGTATAGTTCGGATTACTAAAAAAAAATATTTTTTTAAATTCATCCATCGATGATGAATCAATTTTTTAAAGTAAATTTTCACATTAATATAATGTATGAACTGAATAAAATAGGATTTGATTATACCTGCAATAATGATTAATACATATTTTCTGAATGGCCAAAATTTCACTAGAAACGAACAATTCTTGCTTGTCAGGGAAGAATTTCGGATTTGTCAGGGATAGTCAGGAAGTCAGAGAAATTCACACAATTCAAAAAAAATAATTTCAACGTTGAACTGTGCATGGTTTAAACACGAACGCCGAAGTAGCGGAAGGTTTACTTTTTGTTTTAAGAGCAAATTGAGCACACTGTTGTGATGCGGCACGTGGTTTGGAATAAACAGAAATAAAAAAAATAACAATGATTTATTTATTTACAATAATGGATCAACGTATTTAGAGTGAATGGAGTTTTATTCCATTGTTGGGCTAGGAAGAAATTAGATTTAAAGGAGATAAAGTTTATTATATTGAATGAAACATATCACACAACATTTCAGACCAAAAGGAGAGCTGAAGCATTCGCTGAGTCATGACGGTAACTTATTTTTCGTAAGAATGGTTGCTTAACAATATACGTCTTAAGCACACGGGGAAATAGCAACATATTACAGCAATTTAGTGAAAATGCTCTATACGTTTGTGAGCAATTTCGTTGCGACTTTTATACTCGAGGTTAAAGTTTTGACATAAACGAACGCAAACTCACGAGACATTTCTGTACGTTTTCGTAAAGACACTGGAAGTACAAAAAAAGAAACGGATATATATATGATATATATATATATATGGAGTTATATAATTAAAATATTATATCTTATGTATATAGGTAACTTTATCACCATTTATACATGACCTCTCTACTATAAACAACTAATATATAAATTATACCTCACTCTATTATAATATATATAATTAGAGTAATAATATAAGTAAAGAAATAGGTACTTTTTAACAATCTTATTATATTCATATATTATATCACTCTATATAAACAAATATCAAATATTTACATCAAACACTAACAATGATATAATATAAATATATATATATAATAATACTTGCAATATAAATAATATAAAATTTTCCGCTGAATCCAAATATATATATATATATTCTTCCGTATCCGACATGAATCATATAATCAATCAATATAAAAAATATATATACTAGGGTCTGACTAAAGTATATAATATAATAATTTTTTAAAACTCTATTTTATTTTAACTATAACGTGAATGAATTTTATTAAGTCCATCATTCGCGAGCAAGTCTATATGGCCTGGGCACGCTGCGGTGTAGAGAATAGTAATGGCTTTCATTAACTCAGGTGGCTACTTTCAATTATATTATTATTATTAAAATACTCTATTAAATAATTTCAAATATAAAATACATATCACAATAGTATAATATAAATACTCTCACCATATTATATATATATATATAATTATAGGACTTGGATACTAGTAATATTTATATAATATATAACTACCTTAAAATTATTGTTGGAAATATATTTTATATATATAATATATTATATATTAATATAAAATTTTTTTAGTAAGGACATCCAAATTTATAGGAGTAAAAATATCGGTATCGGTATCGGTATCGGCAAAATTTCGTAATCGTCCCGGCATCGGTATCGGCAGTGAAAAATTGTGAGTACTTGTATCGGTATCGTCAAATGACATGTATACGAGTGGAACGGTGTCATATAGGCCTATTCAAATTATTATATATTATTATTATATATATATAATTAATAATATATATATATTATATATAATTATTTATTATTAGGGAAATACTTATATATACCCTATTAATTATAGAATGAATACTTAATTTTATATATAGTATGTAAAATTTATTTTTAGATAAAAAATTATAATATATATTTATACTCACTATATTATATATATATATAAATATTCAATAAATTATATAAATATATAATTAGTATATATATTATATATATATATATATATATATATATATATATATATATCAAGTTTTCATAAAGTACTTGTACTTTTCTTCATCCCACGTATTGTACTTGAACAATTCTAAGGTACTTGAACAATTCTAGAGTAGCTTGTACTTGACAAAATTTACTTGAACCCAAGCTGGTAGTTGGAAAGTTTGTGAATTGGCAGCAAGGTGGTCTGCGTGCAATTAAATCGTTGGTGATGTAAAGGGACTAAGTCTTGAGTTCGCTAGGGTCTTTCAAGAGGGTATGTTGTTACCGTTTTGGTTTATGTATAGTAGTGAGACTATGGCTCCTGAAAGGGTAGAAGGTCTATATCAAGGATTGATACGTAAAGTACAATTGTGTTACAGATGGATAACATGCTTAGGGGACGTGTTCAGGTTGTGTAGAAGTTAAATGAATAAAATCGAAAGGAAATGAAGTATGAGACGAGTTGTGTGTGTGTGATAAAGAAACAAAGTGAACCCTGGAGAGAATAAATGAAAGTACCTTCGAGACTTAAAGCTTTGGAGTATATCATACCGTGGATTACAGAATCAGGGAGTGACTAATCCGGCTTGGTCAAGAGATTGAATGTATAGTTTGAGTGAGTTTGCTGAGGGAATTGAAATTTCATTCTATATTGAGAGAGACCTGAAAAAAAAACGGTGTTGAGTCGTTAAACAAGAATCACCTGGAGAGAGAGATGCGACAGATACTTGTCAGGGGGAGAAAGAAGGGTGCACAAACAGGGTGAACTGTGTGGGGTTTTTGTGAGGGTATCGCGAATTGGTTCAAGCCTCACACTGGGTTAAGGATGCGCCTTCACATCTTGAAGAGAGAATCTGCAATATTTGAGGGTCCGTCGTGGTCCCGCTGAAGTTCTCTTCGTAGGCCTGGATTTCTGGACATTGCGACTGAGTTCTCGACTACTAAGGTATTAATATGGTGCGTGTAATTCTTGGCTTTTCTATCTTTCGACTACTCGAGGCTTCTATAAAAAATCTAACCATCCACTATTCTGTTTCCCGTGCATGTTAAGCAACCATTTTGGGAGAGAGGTGGATCGATTGATATGAATGATGATGATAGCTCTACCATTAGTAAGTTAAACTTCCTCTATACTAACATATGTCAAATCTAATAATGGCTGCTTTGACTTTACCTCTAGTAAGGTAAACTACTCACAATATTATAATTGCTAATATATTTTAAATATAATAATTTTCGGTTTTACCATATATTAGTAAGAATTAATATCTGTACAAATCTAGTGATGACTGCCTTATATATATATATCAGTAATTATAGCATAGCTTTATTTCAATAAAGTATTTATAAACTTGTTACCATTAGCTCCTGTTCTTGCATACTACTGAACAACTTCTACGACGTACTGGGTATGTACTATTGTCAATAATGTAAACTTGAAACGCCAACCTGATTATATATATATAAAATATATATATATTATATATATATATATATATATAATATTACGTACATTAGTAATTGGGTATTATAATTATATATTATTTATATTAATCAAACAGGTATATAATTTAATAATATATATTACTATATAATATACATATATATATACTATTCATACTTATATATTTTATTTCTATTTATTTCTATTTTTATTTAAATACTTTATAAATATAGCATTATATATCAAATATTTTGTTAGTGACCATTTAAGATATTATAGGTTTTCCGTTTTTGTCATTATTAAGTGACAAGTTACAATATATATATATAACATAAATTTATATATATCTACAATAAGCCTCATGTACTTGAATATATATTAATCAATCTATAATATGAGTATAATGAGTATTATATATATCATATTAATAATTAATTTCAGAGAAAGAGAAAAATTGCGATTTGAGCGAGAGAAAGTAGAGAAGGAGAAAGAAGAACTTCTGAGGCTTGAGAGGCAACAGAAACGACTGGAAAGAGAGAAATTGGAACGAGAAAGTTATGAACTTAGGAGACAACAACAGTTCAAATATGAAGATGTTCAAAGAGGTGTCAAACGACCATCACTCTCAACAGAGCGAGACAGCCGGGATCCATACTATGATGATCGCAAAAGAGGACCTGATAGGATAGCCGATAGAGGTGCTTATGATCGTGGTATGCACCAAGGAGTGAACATGAGGGGAGGTTCTGATCGAGGTGCTGCAATAAGAGGTGATGATCGAATTCCAGAAAGAAGAAGAGGAGGCCGATACAATGATGAAAGAGATTCACGATACGAAAGTCATAGCGAAAGATCTCAGTATGATGAACGCCTAGAAAGAGATGATAGACGTCTTATTGATAGACCAGCTCCTCGAGGAGAAGGACTTGACTACAGAGGTTCACCACCCGCATCTTTGCGAGATCGGTCTTCAAGAGATTCTCATTACAATGGAAGTTTTATAAATAGCGGTCCAATGGAAACGTGGCAGTATGATGAACGCCGAGAAAGAGATGATAGACGTCTTATTGATAGACCAGCTCCTCGAGGAGAAGGACTTGACTACAGAGGTTCACCACCCGCATCTTTGCGAGATCGGTCTTCAAGAGATTCTCATTACAATGGAAGTTTTATAAATAGCGGTCCAATGGAAACGTGGCAGTATGATGAACGCCGAGAAAGAGATGATAGACGTCTTATTGATAGACCAGCTCCTCGAGGAGAAGGACTTGACTACAGAGGTCCTCGACCCGCATCTTTGCAAGATAGGTCTTCAAGAGATTCTCATTACAATGGAAGTTTTATAAATAGCGGTCCAATGGAAACGTGGCAGACTGGGAACGTCTCTCATTCATCCAAAAATGGTCCTAGCTATAGATCTAGCAGCGCAGGAATGAAGAGGGGAGGTGGGAGTGTTTCAGGGTCCATGAGTGGACGGGGTGTCGATAGTCAAGGAGACTGGAGGCCTTCAAGTTCCATGACTACTAATGAGAGGTGGGGTGGCAGCTCTGGTGGGATGGAAGAAGGAAATTTGTCATCAGTTATGGATATTTTAAGATCAGCAAATTCATAAGCAAAGATAGTTTCTAAATCATTAAAAATATAACTAAAGTTTTACTCGTTTTGGATGGGCGTGGAGGTGTTATATTGATATCTAGCTTTCGGGTTCTTCACACAATAATCGGAAATCTAATTCAGATGTAACATAAAAGTACAAATATAGTCCTTCTACGTTCATGCCGTCATGGCATTTATGATATACAGCCTATATTTTCCAATATTTATAGCTGTAAGGTTATAAAATGTGAAGGAAATATATATATATATATATATACTTATTCATTAACTAAATAATCCTTTATTAGGCTTAAACTCTCATGTTAGTTAATAATATACTATATTATATAATATATATACTCATTATAATTAAGCCTTTTATTAAACACTAAACAGTACTTTTATTATATTAATATATATATAATATATATAATATATATAGTATATATATATAATATATATATAATAATATTATATTATTAATATATTACTACGAGAGAGAGAGAGGAGAGAGAGAGAGAGCGCACGCTTCCCTAATTTAATCCTATCATACGCTTACTGCTGTATTAAATCCATAAACTAATAATATTTGTTATATATATATATATAAATATATATATTTTATATATATATATATATATTATATATAAATATATGATATATATATATATAAATATATATATAATATATATATGATATATAATATATTATATATTATATATAGATTTATCCCATCGAGGCCCCTACTGATTGGTGTAAACCCTTTTACCACATACGCTCCCAGTGTTCCTCGAAGCGCTTCGTAGAGTCGATGTCGATACCTGTACGCAAAATGGGAACAAACTGCATTAATATTTCTAATAATATAATTAATTATAACTATAATAATAAATATATTAATCTTAAAATATATATAAATTCACCTGCAAAATTATTAACAATTAAATATATTGTATATATACTATACTATATATATATGATATATAATATATTATAATATATATAAGTAATGGTAATATATATATATATTATAATATATTTCTATATTAAATAGGTTATATAATTGTAAATAAATATATAATATTATATCTATAATATATATATATATAAAATATAATAGTTATATATATTATAATATTAGTATCAGTAATATTAATATTTATAATATATTATATAATAGATTTATATAAGTATATATATATATATAAAGTACTATTTGATATATATATATAGTATATATATATATTATAATATTTTACGGTAATCTGCTGATCCGATTTCAAAATGTAAGCCTTGGGAGCAATTGCAACATCTGGACTGTTAATTTCCTTTATTGCAAACAAGAGCGTAAGTGCCTAGGGAAATATTAACAAATTAAAATAAAATGGCAAAAAAAATAATTTTAGAACAAAAATCATCAAAGAAAAAAAATAAAATCATCAAAAAATTTAAATTTTAACCAGATCAGAATAAGACTTATCACAAACGCTCTCAACAAGCAATAAACAAACATTTCATATAACATTAAAATTTTCAAAAATGCACTAGTGACTAGACAACTAGACACACGGAACATTCTTTTCATATAACATTAAAATTAACCAAAAAAAATGCACTAGACACGCAAAACTTTTTTTCCATATATGCATAGGAAGTGTTACACCCCCCCCCACCCCCCCCAAAAAAAAAAAAAAAAATTATGATACAAATGTCAAAAATAGAGTGTGAAAACAAATTTTGGATAAATTTATGACCTGTAAATCATTGAAACACGCTTACGATTTAATTATTTATCATTAGAGTATTTCAACTAAGTGCATTTAACCTTAATTACTGTAATTATATTTGTTATCGACCTATTAAAGTCTTTTGCATACTAAAAACTAATGACAGCTTCGATGAATTATTAACATTTTAAAATAAGAACTCCAGAGTCATGCTCTCAAATATGCATCATGATTAGAATAACACCTTATAAAGAAAATAATACATTTGAAATTTCGAAATTATGGTATCTAAATTTTCACTAAAAAAAATTTACTTTCGAGAATTGACTAAATTAGATTACAACAAAAATTGATATAATGAAACAAAAAAGATTTTTTAAAAAAATATATTACAAATTGAGGTTTTATATGAACCCTTCAAATTTGTTAGCTTCTAAATTATGAGAAAAAAAAATGGTGTGTGGTCAGGCACAGAACTTTAAACTTATCACCTGTATATCCTAGAAATTATTACAAAAATTACTCAAAACACAGTTGCATTGAAGGTATTGGTCAGTCTAAACAATTAAAAAAAATTACAACAAACAGTTTCAAAATCTTTGGCGATGTGCCTTCTTAGTTATTTATTACCACGACCTGACAAAAAAATGTTGTAAAAATCTAGCATGAATCAAGGAAACATTCTTTGTTATTTTTATTGCTATTACAGTCATTATTTGATAGTAACTTTTTTCAGTTACCAAAAAAATTGTCTTGCATTATTGCATCCAGGGCCCTCTTAACCGCTAGGCAAACTAGGCAAATACCTAGGGCGGCAGAATATAGGGCGGCCCTATACCTGAATGCTGACACTAAATTAATACAGCAACAATAAGAGAAAAGAACAATAGGAAAAATAAAACTGCACAATAAAAAAACAGCAATAATATTATATATAAATATATAAATATATATATATAAGTCAGCCCCCTAATTACTGGAAATAACAAAAATCTACATACAGCTACAGGAAAATAACTAAAAATTTATAAGGGTAATCTATTTATCATTAAATAAAAAAAATAAATATCTTAAAAAATCTAAAAATTTAAAAGTGTTAAAAAATCTGATGATATGATCATTTTGAAAGTAACGAAGGAGCTCATCGCTCCAGGGAAAATCAAAGTTCTCCAAATGGTCGATTTTTAAAACTAAAAAAGAAGAGTGGTTGAAGGTACCACAAAGATGGACAGAGTTGGGGTTTCTCAGCCTACCGGGGACGCAATCGGCACTTCGTCCCCCCGTCCCTCCGTCGGAGAGCAGGGCTTGCATATGGCGATTGGGTGGTCGCGATATTAAGCATGTTTCTCCTTCTCCATTCGCATAATAATAAAAACTATGAATCTTCTAAAGACTACTGCAGAAATGGAAGGTTATGAGAGCGCGTCGCTGGAAGGTTGATTGAGGAGGAAATGGAAGGTTGATGAGAGCGTAGGCTGCCAGACCTAAGATTATACTAATATTCAGGTGTTCTTATAAATATTAGCTAAAATATTTTTTTAAGTTCATATGAGTGCTTCGAAATAAAAAAGTATCTAATTTCCTGTGGGCTGTTATATGTATTTTAGTTACTGCATGATGCTTCGGAGGCTGGCTGGTTATTATAATATTAGTTTGATAATAAATATTGAACGATATATATAGGGATATAATATATGTTTGTTATATCGGTTATATATAATACTACTATATGGATAAGGTAATATATGTATATATGTAAATATATATATATATATATACTATATAAGTATACCAAATATACGATAATAAGTATATATAATAATATATTAACATATATAAATTTTTAATATTTAGGTGAATTTTTTTTTGCCTAAGGCGTATGAATGGTTATGAGGGCCTGATGCATAAAAATTTGAAGTGCACATTACACTAAACTGAACATTAAAAATGTAAAATGGGAGCATCTTTGAAATTGACTAAAAAAAAAATAAATGAACATCTCCTCTAAACTGCAACACTAGTATTGGTGAGCCTGACCTCTTCAAAAAAATTATTTCTGTATTTCTTAGCTTAGTTAAATAACAATTGTCAATTTACAAAAAAAAAAAAAAAAAAAAAAAAAAAAAAAAAAAAAAAAAAAAAAATGAAATTACCGCTCTGCAACAAATATATCCGCACACTTACCTAATTATCTGTCTAACTTTCTACATATAACTAATAACACTAAAAACACACTCGACCACCAATTTTCAAAAAAAAAAAAAAAAAAAAAAAAAAAAAAATTTACAGATCAAAAAAAAACTTTTTAATTTAATTTTATTCTGACATAAAGTGTATTAAATAAAATTATCTTTTCTTAATTTAAATCACAGCCCAAAAAAAATTATTTAGCACCGTCCCAGTTTGTTACATAATAAAAAATTAAGATTAAAACCACCCCAAAAACTTTTCAAAAGTCCAAAAAATTGTCTTTTCACAATCTATCCTTTAATTGCTAATTTAACACTTTGGGGTATCTGATGAAGTGTTGTGGTATGTTTTTGCCTAGTGTTAAAGTACTTGCCTATGTACCTTAAAATCCGTCAAAAAATTTGAAAAAAATAATAAAAAATCATTCAAAAGATGAAGATCAAGGAAGCGTGCAGAGGAAAGAAAATTTGCTTAAACAAAGGAATATAGGGTTAGGCTAATCACGGGATTTGCCTTTATGAATCTTGGCAGGCACCATTTGGAACAAATCTTGGTGAAAGTTGCATGCGAAATTATGGAGAAATTAATGAAAGAGGAGAGCAAAGATTCAGGTGTGAAATTGACTTGTGATGAAGGACTTAGAGAAGCTTCCGACCATGAAAGAGGAAAGGGAAAAGCCGAGGAGACCAAACGCTTTAATTTTCAAAGATCTTCGCGTTTGAGCGCTGCCAAAAGTAGCACTTGCCAAAGATGAAAATGATGTTGGATACACAGATAAAATAGCTCACCATATCCAATTAATGGATGATACACCCATTAAACAAAAGGTCCAGCGTTTTAACCCGAAGATTCAAGCTATGGTTGACGAAGAACTAACAGGATTAGAAGAACAGAAAATAATACAACCTTCAAAAAGTCCGTGGAGCAGTCCATTGGTTCCAGTTATTAAAAAGAACGGTAAAATACGGGTTTGTATCGATTATAGGGCCCTCAACCAAAGAACAGTCAAGGATAGCTTTCCATTGCCAGTTGCAGCTGATTACATTTACAACCTGAAAGGATCAGTTTACTTTTCCTTACTCGACATGACTAAAGGTTACTATAATGTCCCAGTGGACGAGGAATCTCGACCTTTAACAGCTTTTTCCACTGCAACTAAGCATTTGGAGTTTGTGAGACTCCCTTTTGGTTTAAGCAATTCCCCAGCGACATTCCAGCGGTTGGTCAACTTAATGTTAAGTGAATTCGACTGGACACAGGTGATTGCATATTTGGATGATATTTTGGTGTTAGGGCGAAGTTTTGAAGATCACTTGAAGAATTTAACTGGTGTTTTAACTAAGTTACGGGAGTATAACCTAAAGGTTAAGCCCGAAAAATGTAGTATTTTCAGAAGAACAATTAAATTTTTAGGCCAAGAAGTTAGCGCCGAAGGACTGTTACCATTAAAAGAGTATATAACGGCAATACAGCAAGCAGCCGATCCTAAAACTGTCAAGCAGTTGCAAAGTTTTCTCGGAAGTGTTAACTATTATAGAAGACACATACTAAATGCTTCCCAACTTTAATTATAATTAATAATTTTGAATCAGATTTTGAGGGTGATTTTACAAATTGTGCAACCGTATTTGAGTTGAGTAACATAAGTGGAACTAATTGTTTTAGATTTGGTTAGCTTTGATTGTAGTTCACTGGAGTGGACTTGATTGATATTTGATTGAGGTTTATAATAATAATTGGATACAATTGAGTATTTATATAATTAATTTGGAGTTTTACAAATGAAATCGGATCAGCCCACATAACTTTAATAGCTTTAGCATTCGATATTTGAATGAACTTTGAACAAATTTAATATTGATATTTGGTTTTATAACTTTAATAGCTTTAGCGTTTGATAGTTGAACAACATTAGTATTTGATAATTGGATTTATAATTTAAATAGTTTCGTATTCAATCTTTGAGTATTTTAATTTGAAAAGCATTGATATTTGACATTTAGGTTTGTATTTTGAATAGCGTTAGCATTTTATTTTGTTCATAAATTACAGTGCATTTTTAAGAATATAGGACAGCTTGAGTAATTACAAAGTTGACTTTTTCCGACTTGAGTGCTGATTAATATCTGAAATTGCCTAAGAAGAACTACGGGTATAACTACTGAAAGGGTAATAAAATAAAGAATAATTTGAGTTAATACACAGGAAGGATAACTTTATTGATTACTGAAACACAACGCTCTGATTGCTAAGTAATTGATTCCACTATACAACATAGGTATTTAGATAGAATTTAATTCAATCGAAGTTTATCTAAAATAGTGCAAGTCGGTTAGTAGGGTAGATTTGAGGCACTTGCACTACCACACTGCTCCTCATTAATACCCAGAGACTCTAATTTATAGAGGTTCTCCAGGCCCAAGTCCAAATCAGACTCAGTGTGGGTATGTAAGAGTGGGTCGAAGTACGAAAGGGTAACCTGGTTTCACTACAAGAATTGATTAACTATGATTTCAGGGCTTCCTAAGACAGATTCTATTTGATATTTACAAGGTATGGGGGAGCTTGCGAATTCTGTCATGATTTTTTGACAGCTTTCGGTGAAGAATTCTTCCCAAAGATTTTTTCATTTTGGGAAGGTGACAAAAAAGATGTTACAGGCCCGAAAAGCACGTACCCATGACAAGTTTCTAGGGCACTGCCCCGAATGCATTTTACTGTTTTAAAATGTTTTAACAAATGAAGAGCATCGATGGCCAGCAGCCCATGAATATTTGAAACTCGGTCAACATGAATTTTTTTATAGTGACTTTCTGCCACTTTGAATCCATTCTGGGCAATATTTTTCATAGCCTCCATCAGGCCTTTTACATAAAAGCCGATATCCAATTCAGAATCGAAGTTTACAGGTAAGCTAGAATGTTTCCCACAACAAATGCCCATCTCTAAATTTAAAAGAAGGGAGGAACACAATTCCTACTCCCAAAAATGTTTTAATGGAGCTCTGATGGAATAGGAAGACTATTTTCATTGACTCCCAATTTTTAAGAAAATTGCTCTTAAGAAAAATACGTGGACTGACATACCTAAATCGAGGAGAACACACACACTATCAGTTGTTACATATATATTAATTTTTCGCTTCTTTTCAGGAGTGTAACAAGGGATGTAGAGTAAGTGGGCATGAAATATTTTGAACCACAATGCAGGCTGCACAACATGTCATTTATATCAGATAATGATTAGAAGAGGCGCCAAGCTCGACTTTTGTATTCATTTTCCTCATTGATACGATTTTATCGTGTTCAAACACGTTTTCTACTATTTGGACTATCTGGAAAGCATAGAGCCATTATGTGGGATTTTTGGCCACATTTACTGCATGGGTGACTAAGTCCATACCTCTTGGCAGGACATTTACTAGGGAAATGCTTGCTGCTTGAGCAGCTGAAGAATGGAACAATAGCCATTTTAACATTGACCGATCTATCAAGCTATTCGGGAGTGAAAAGATAAATACTTCATCAAGAATACCAATTCGATGATTTCTGTTCTAAAATTTGCATTTTTGAAACAAATGATTTATTAGATTTTTTAAAATCTCCCACTTATCTTTTAGGACTGCGTTCTGTTTCGTCTTCTGATGATGAAGATTTCAAACTATCCTCTTTAGAGGAAATGTTAAAAGCTGACGATTTTGCTGATTTATGCTCAAAAGGAGCACGATTACGTACAAATCCCTTTTTAAGGGCCGATTTATTTTTTCCCCTCCCTTTTCCATAGACTTGATTATTTTACTGTAATGCTCCAAGATTACATTAGAGGAAGGATATTCATCCTGTGTGATTAATTGGAGCTCACAAAGAAAGCCAGTTGGAAGTTTGTCCACGATTATATGACGCGAGCTTACAGCCTGCCGAAGGATCTTTAACCCTTTGGCTGCGCCAGCTGAGTCAGCGTGTGTACCCGCTCATGATGGTAGAAATACGCACATTTATTTATCTTCATGTGTCAGTGCCTAGGTCAGCGTTTGTATTTATTTTGCTTCCGATATATATATTAAATATATATATATATATATATTATATATATATATATATAATATATATATATAATTATATATTATATATATATATATATATATACCAGTATAATAATTTGTAAAAAAAATAAATCTGGTTATTTATTTACAAATGTTTTCCTATTCCTTATATATATATAATATATACTATATATAATATATTATATATATATATATATATATATATATATATATATATATATATATATATATTATATATATATATATATATATTAGGGATGTACCGGACCTAAGCAATTTTTTGTTCCGCAGCCAGACCTTGGAAAAAGTTCCTCGGCTGGAACGGAACTTTTTGACTTCGCTAACACTTACATATTCTACTTAAAACATGTCTGATTAACAAGTGGAGTCTACGAAGTATGCTGGCATCTGACATTCCATACTGTGAGCTCTTAAGTTTTTTGTAATCAAAATTTGGTAAGCTGATCACTTAATTTATAAGTAAAATAGAATTAATACGCCCTTAAAAATAATTCGGGTACTATCAAAAGTTTTAAAAAGCTTTTTTTCAGAAAAGCATTTATTGTTTAAAAAGCTTTTTTTCAGAGGCGGGTAACGTGTTTGAGATTAAGAGATCACGTTTAACTCCACAACGTGGAGAGCAACTTATTTTACTCCACAACATTTCAATATGCAGATAAATTCATTTTTAAATAAGATTATTTTATGGAG